>VZRE01008691.1:207865-368125 GCA_013396775.1 Cephalopterus ornatus | reverse complement strand
GGTGGGGGGCGGGGAACGGGAACAACAACCAAAACACATCTTCTTTTCCATTCCTTACTTAGCCTAAAATTCAGTGCAAGACTCCTCAATTAAGCCTAACTTAAGCTTCTCCTTAAGGACCTGAAGTCTTAGGCCTCTGGGATCAACTCTGTTAGGAAGCCCAGTCACCAATCCAACATGTGTATTCTCAAAGGCGACGTTGTTTTGCTTCTAAACCTTCCATCAGTTCTAGAAGTCAAACCCTATTCTTCCCAAGAGTGCAGTTCCTCAGGAAGGAAGCTATACCATAATGAAATCCTCACAGACTAGAGGAAGCTTGGAGGAAGAGAGGAGGATCCAGAGCATTGAGCAGCTCCAGGGAAATGATTATAATGAGTACAAAAGCCTACAGCAGACAGGCTGAAGTACAAAGAAATTGGCATTGTTTCTAGGATCAGACATCTATCATTGAACTTCAAAGGAATCACATCATCATCATCAACATTGTTGTTGTTGTTATTATTGTCATAAGCATTCTTATTGTCATAAGCATTATCAGCGGTTAATCAGATCAGTTAAAATAAGAGTAGGCCTGTACTTCCACTGAGCTTTTTTTGATTTTTAAAAAAAGTTAACATTTTCATTCACACTCTTTTCCTTCCTTCTTCCTACATATAAGTTGGGAATTGTCCATTATACTGCCAAACACTAGTATTGCTGGAACACAGAGAAAACACCTGTGTCCTTACATTTCCTAAAAGAAAAGATAAGCTATATCACATACTACATTATTCAGCTGTGCATTTTGCCAAGTGTTTTTGTATAAATTTAACCATGAATGAGAAGCTTGTGACTACATCTTTGTCCGAAATGTGTCCAGATATATACTTTACTTTTTCAAATATGTATGTGTCATTTCATTATTTCTAGCCTATTCAGACTCCATTTCTTATCCTTTCCATTATCTCCCTGGAAAAATGGATGAAATTGGGTCGCTACTGTGCTCATGTCATCCCCTGGGCTGCTGGACACCTAGTTTTTTAGGACACTGTAATATGACAAATTGAGCAAATTTTTATTGCTTTTTATGTCAAAATTCAGTATCTTCAAGATGTTTCCCAATATAACGTCCACACCAGGATGATGAGAGAGGTATTTAGAGCTCTTTTTCAACTGATATTTCCCACTTGCTTCTGTGAAACGGCAATGTAGTCTCTTCCAACAGCTCAAACAAAGCTACAGGGTCACATGTATACTCATCACGTAGACAATCATATTCACCCTTGTCTCCACATCAGAACAGACCTGGTGCAATCATAAATCTTAATAACACAGCAATGCTATATGCTCTTGCGACACAAAAGGAGGGCAGAGTTTGGTTTGGTTTGGTTTTCTTCCTTTTTGTCTTCCTTTTAAGAGTGATGGGAAGCTTACTGTGAACTAGCTTTAGTTATAATTTACCTCTTCAGAAGGGCAGTCTTATGGCAAGGTTTTAACTTTGTCAGCATGCAAATAAATGTCATGCAGCCTTTAATATTTTTCTAAGCAATTTTCAGGGTTATTTAAACCTTCTTTACCTATGTTTGGAAATATTTAAAATAAAATGTTCCTAACATAAGTCAAATTCATTGAATTAACTTTCCCTGACTTATTATCTAAAGAATATGATCATATTACAAAACCAAATTAGGCTTAATTAAGTCACTGTTTTAGGAACGTGTAGACATTTGGATTTGCACAAACCCATGTGGAACCCTGGTTTCCTTGACTTTACATTTGAGTAAGTAGTTGAAATAAGTGAGAAAAGACAACTCATGGGTGAGTCTTCTTTTGTTTATGCATTACATTTAGCATGCTTTTGTACATGAAGGTTTATCACTGGTGAAATATGGCACAGCTCTTTTACAGCTAGAGCACCTGAATACATGATGTTCAGAAATGTAACTTCCTTTCCTGTGGCAATCCCATTTTGTTTCAGATTAAATTATATCAATGCTTCAGTTCTAGAAACTTTTTATATCACCAAAAGTAGGAACAGGGGGCATTAATTTACTTTATAATATTTGTTCACTGATACAGGCACTTTATTATAGAACAATGTGTATCATTTAAATAACTTAAAACAGATGGTTTATATTGCCCTGAAATAAACCACAATCAGAATAGGCCTGCAAACTCAAACATTATGAGTGGATTTGCTCAAAAGGAAAATCATGCTATCCTCAAGACCTGAGCTTTCAGAGAGTTATAAAATCTGCAATCAGGAAGCCACATGCCTGTCACGCCCTGTCTTCTACAGAGCTGTTGCCAAAATGGCCTGTGTTGCAATTAAGGAAACACAACGCTCAGGCTCGACCTGGCACTGATGACCTCTGGCATTCTCACCACTACACGGTGCCTGAGTGATTCTAACAGGAGTAGACAACACTCATTCAGAACACCAGCAGTTTATCGGCAGCACGCAGCAAACACTCAGCTGCCACCGTCAGCTCTACACCAATTCTCCCACCCTCTCATTCCAACTGGTCCAGCACCACAGATACATGAGAATTACTTTGGAAAAAGGTAAATACTGCTGTAGGAGCTGAAAGAGAAATTCCTCTAGTCTCAAACACATGGCTAATGCCTAAAATTAGCCCGCAAAAGCTATACTACCTAGCACAGAATGATTTAAAGGCCCCTGCATAAGAGAGTGAGACCCCTGTCATTATTTAAATATGGCTCCAAACTGATGAGTAGATTTCATTTGGGTTTTTTGCTTTGGGTAATAATACAGTGAGAGGTAGCCGGTGAATCAGACTCTCATATTATTAATTACCATGGTCACTTGACAGCTAACCTTGCAATCACTAAAGGGTAAAAGATACATGGTTTAAGTTTGATTGGAATATCAGTAGAACATAAATCACATGTTTTAGTACAAGACCATATAAAATAAAGAGGTGTTTTGACATGAACACACACAAGATTAGGCAAGGACTAACTTACACCTTATCTGAGAGGGGTCAGCTGTTAGTGAAAAGTAGAAAGAAGAAACTTGCATTGTGACAGAGCATGTCTAAATATTAAGAAAAATTAAGAAGCTGTTAATTAATGTCAGGATATCTTTACCATGTAAGTTTTCAACAAGTAGTTCTCCTTTTGTCTTTTTTTTTTTTTAGACACTTGTCAAAATAAAAGCTTCTTGGCTGTAACTGAAACACACCTGAAAGTAGATTGCTTTGGGAAAACAATGTGACTTGTGGTTTTATCAGTCAGGACAGAAATAATAGAGAAAGAGAACTGGTATTTTTCAAGGAAAAAACAGTGTTACTACAACTTGCATAGGAAAAATCTGCATCTCATTGAGTAATAGAAACAGATTCCTTCATATAAACCTCAGCACTATAGTTTAATTTTGTGACAGCATTAGTTTGCTGTAGCAGCTTATCAGTCTCCAGATGCTCTGCTGGGATATTCAGATTTCAGCTTTAGTAAGAACGGCAACACAATTGAAAAAGCAACAAAGAAGAACAGTTAAATGTCTGTCAAAGCGGGTCACAGAGATACATCTGTCTTCTTTAAGGTAGGAGTGGAAGTAGGAAGTGAGGGAAATTAGTTCAAACGGGAAACTTAGAAAGCTGACATTGATGTGGTCACCACAGTGGCTCCTGAGATGTTTCAGGCTCTTGTCATGCAGTGGTTTGCTGCAACATAAGGCCTGAAAAAGAGAGGAAGTAATCCTGATCTTGCAACATCCTGCAACACTATGGATTGTTTTTAATGAAAGAGGGAAAGAGAGAAGTACAATGAGGTATTTTCCAAAATTGCTGACAAACAAACCACTTAAAAAACTTTCCAAGCCCATTGCTTAAACCTGATGACCCTGGATCTCTCAGGACAACGATCAAACAACCCAAGTCCAAGGATTGTTGGTTTCTTCCCAAATAAGACATAAGGGTTACATTTCTTCCAGCCTGGCTTTTTCTTTCACTCGAAATATTAATTCTAACAACTCTTACCTTCTATTGATCACCCATGTCTTTACAGTTCAATTAAAGTACTGTATATGGCCTTTGTTCTCAAAGAATAGTGTCCACTACTGCTATCCACATGTAACGTAGCTTTTAATCACAGGAACAACATTCACCAACAGTACACTGAAATTACCAACCTTTTTTTCTCAGTTCTTGTCATTGTTAAGTTAAATGAAGCCTCTCTAGTCTTCCGCCTTCCTTCAATTGATAACAGGCTACTTAAAAAGAAAGTATTAAACCTTGTGTGAAATGTATTCTGATTCAGATTAAAGAAGCATTTAATAGCTTACCTTGCCAATAGCAAAGACCTCCAGAGGAAAGGAAAAAAAGAGTGAAATGACAAAAACTAGTTTTCATTGGCTTTTAAGCTGCTGAATGTAACAAGGTTCTGTAACACTTTCATCAGCCATCAACATCTTGGCTCTGGGGTAAAAGACCTCTAAAAAAAGAGAAAATTCTCCCAAGTCGCATAATATCAGGGAAAAAAATGTTAAGGGAACTTCGCTTCAAAGATAATCTGCTGGTACTGAATTTTAGGGAAACTGTCTTGTAATTTGTCACTGTGTCACAGTACTTTTACTCATCGTGGTAGGGGGGTTAGTAGATAATCCATCAGTGGCTTCACAACAGCTCATGAGCCATTGTTTGGTAGCAAAAAGCATTTCAGAAACATATGGTAAGATAATAGTACAGTCTCTAGCTACTTTTTACTGGCTTCTCAGTCCACTATGTTACAATATCTACCCCTGTGAAAGATGATATGATAAATCTCAACTATTCCCTTGTCCTAATGGGAAGATATGGTGAGCTGCTGGCTTTCCTAAAGATGCAGAGCTGGATTTATGATTAATTCACTTTAGCATTTCAGTTTTATTTTTCCCTGAACATATACAGAAGGGTAATATATGCATAGGAAATTTTGCATAAATTAACAACTTAGATTAATGTAGTTTACAAAAAAGAGCCATTACAACAGTAACTTGTCACAAATTAATGACACAAAATACAAGACTCCAATTCACAGATCAAATCTGATCCACGTCAGTAATATCCAAAAGCCATTAACAACTGATGGCTCTTTACTGTTTCTATGACAGCTATATCCCCAGGACAGGCTGAACACCACCATTTCCATCTGGTGGAAACAACACTGGATGAACAAACGCTAATTTGGTTCTCACATGCACTGACACTGGAGTGAACTAGGATGAAAACTACATTTTAAAAATTTAGCAAATCAAAGGCAAGATCAAAAATACATTGCTAGCCTCCAGGGCTACCACCAGAAGTACTCATTAATTCTGTATGTTTCCAGAATTAGGCTTCTGTGGGACTCCCTGCTTATACCTACCATAAACAGAGGTGTGAAACCCAAATCAGTGATGCAACTTATATAATTAAATCTTGTCGTATTCAACAAACCACTGAAGCATGGATTAGGAATTCATATTAGTTCATCTTCTAATCTTTTCTGGAATCTTTCTAAATAAGAACTTCCTTCTCTTTTAAATTCAGCCCTCTTTCTTAAGAGAGAGAAATTCTGCATTGAAAAATACCTCTATTTATCCCTTTTCTATAAATAGATATAGTGACTTACCACCATACTTGAACTGGAATCTATTTTAAATTTGTCCATGTCAAATATTCTTTCACATGGCCCGTGACCCAAAGAACAAATAAAATTTCCAAGAGGGAAATATCTGTTCCATCTTCTTGAAGTTGCCCAAGGGGATCTCAGCTTAGGCTGAAGTTTATGGCTGAAGTTTATTAAGCCCTGTTTTCTGACCAGATCACCATTTCACGCAGTTCCAAAGTGTGGGCTGAGACACCAAGGTGAGTAGTAGCTCCTTGGTTCTCTTTGAACATGTGGCCACAAAAACATACACACAGTCCAGCCTATAAATAACAAAACAGAAAGATAAGGTGGCTTTAAGTGGGACATAAATCAATGCGTTTTGTGTCAAACCTCCTGGGTTGCATATTTGCATAATGTAGTATTAGCTACATAATCAGCCTCTTTTAATTATTTACTTCTCCCCCTCAGAGAGCCAAAACGATTCTTTCTCACAGCAAGCCTTATTAAATGTACAGAGGTTCACATAGCTGTGTCACAAAGTGATTTCCTCATACAAAACAATACTTTGTTTTTCTGTAACATACTGCAAACACCACAGAAGAAAATGTTTCCACAATAAACATGCATATTATTCCACAGAGACATACCACAGACATGGCTTTTCTGTCACATGTACATAAATTCCGTCTACTAATCATATCCTGATATTTTAAAAATACATTTTGGTCCAGATGTACCTCAGCTCTAGATGGTGGTAGACAAAGGCATCCTGCTGTGCTGCCTTGACAGTTTAAATGGATGCAGAAACCATCCTGTCTTTTTGAGGGGTATCTCATGGCCACCGTTCTAGGAAAAGGTGGAGCACCTTGACTGAATAGCGTTGAATTACTACTCTTCCTATTCCTCATAGGTGGATGAGGAAATCGTGAAAATCAGATAACTGCTGATTGCTTTCAGCTGTAATGAAACTTAAACATACATGATTGCCATGACCACTCAATGGCTGACAGAGTCCATACTCCTCAATTCATCATGTTTGAGGGATTTTCCCAAGCTGGGTCATCATTATCTTGTGTAGGAATTGGAAAGACACAAAAGGTACAACATACCTTTTTTGTCCCCTCACACCTTCAGATCTCTTTGGAGTTTCTCAAATTTAACAGATTTCTCAGGTTTCTCAGATTTGACAAAACTTTCACTTGAAAACTGAACACCAGCGTTGTGCTAAACAAGGAGTCTTTGTAAATTTTATATTAGTAATCAGACCAGGAAACATACAGATCCATATCTAGTATTTTCTAGGCAACATCCACAGATTCAGTCAATAACAGAAGCACTTTGTCAAAGTGCCTTTTTTTGTAATGGATTCTGAGACTTGGAAAACATAATGTGTTTATATCGTTTACTTCGGTATTCACAAAATTTTGGGGAAGGGAATTAGCCTTTCCTACTAGTCGTTTCTCACTGAGACAGAATAAACCATGAAAATAAAAGGATGGTCTCCCTTACATCACAAGTACATCTACTGCATTTTCCATCTTTCTGAGCCTGAGTGCAGTGGAAACAAAAGGTACACCTCGCTAAGTTATGCCTCACTAAGCTTTTAAAACAGAAGTCAACTCTTGCCCATTAACAAAGTCTGTGGAACCATCACTGACATGCCTTTCTCTTTTGCAGTACTCCACCCTTTCTCATTACATCCAAAATTCTTTTGTGTCAAGAGTGAAGAGAGAGAACAAGATTAACTATATAAATATGTACTATTGCATAATATCCTACTAAATTGCTTAACAAAAACCTCTGCTGGAAGTTTTGCTGGAGAAAGGAATGCAAAACCCAGCCTTCAGCAATGACACTCCCTACTAAAATGAAGTGTTGGAGTCAACAGATAATCTTCAGAACACGATTAACAGATTGACATTGTGGCGAACGAGTTGGACTGGGAAAAGCAATTATACGAGAAATGGAGAAGAGCCCTAGAAGAGGAAAGTGAAGTTTGAAGGAGAGAATGTTGAAGAAAGAAGTTGTTTAATGTTTATGGACTGTTCTGTGTTAAATACATTGTTATTATGTGTTCTCGGGTTTTAAAATTTAAATCCCCTGTTATTTTCCCCTCAGACTTCCCTCAGTTTTATTCCTTATTTCCTATTGGTCCATGTTTGCCGCAGTGCGGTCCCTTTCCATATTTGGTATGTTCACACCCCTTATTTGCATGCTCCACCCCAACTCCTCCCACAGTTTCCCTTATACGGTTTAGCTCCGGCCCAGTTCTAGCACCTTCCCCCGGAACCCTATAAAAGGCCCGTCCCTTGCTCCACCTCCCCAGTTCACCCTCCAACCCTAGGTCTGAACACACCCATTGTGGGCTGCACCAACAATAAAGTCACTCCTGCTTCAACCAATCACCAGCATCTGCCTACAATTCCTGCAAGGACCCACCAGCTGGGTGGACCAACCCTTTCTCCTTTAAGGGTTGCGATATGACATGTCTTGCCCATTCCAAGAAACTTTAAGTGGATGAATCTGACTGCACAGCCCAATGTATTTGTTTATCACAAGAAGTATTTGTCCCAAGAGATGCAGTTTCTATCTCAGTATTTGGCTGTATTACTCAAGTGAACACACCTCTCTAAGTACTTCAGCTGCTTGGTTGTCCTTTGGAAGGCACATTTCCTACATAAATGAATTACTGTTTACCTTAGAGATGCCTGTAAAGAAAAAGAAAGATATATTTCTGCCTGATGTGGTAGTGCAGGACATACTGTTTTAAGATCTGAGAACAGTAAGAGGGAATGTATTTTTATTTTTAGTTAAAAGTGACCTTTCAAGGTAGTAGTTATTTCTCTAGATGGCTTCAAAATGTGACATTGCTATTGTATAAGATCACTTCAATAATCCACAGATTCTCAATGGCTCTTCTTCAGCAGAAAAATAGAGAGAGGAGGGGCGAGGGTGTATGTGTATTGAAACATAATTCTTGGGAAACATCAAATAAAAATGAGAAAAAAAGGCTGGCACTAAAATATTTTAAATATTTATGGAATACACTTTAACAGCATTAAATATTTCTAAACTATATATATATGCCTGGTTATGTACTAAAAAGTAAAATACAAGCCACCAGATTATAATAATGGAATGGTTACTTTTTAAACAATTCGGTGTGGCATAGGCAAAGCTGAGTTCTTGTTTGTATGAACTCATCTTTTCAAAACCCAGTGTTTAATAAAGACAGAAAGTACAGCAATTATTTTATCTGCAAAAATAAACAGCTATTAAATAGAGCAAATATTTGGTTTTTAAAAAGAAAATGTTTTAAAATATTGCATATATTTGCAAATGTTGTACCAATTTACTTATCCTTGTTTATCTACAGTATGACCAAATTTAAAATTGCCCACATTCAATTTAATTTCTTGTTTTGAATTCAGATAAGCAACATTGAATTTTCCTAATTTGTTTACAGCTGCTGCTTTGCTTAACTGAAAAAAATACAATAACCAGCTCATAACAGTCTCCACACCACAAAGGTATTAATGAGCTGAGGATGCTGGTGAAAATCAGGATGAACAACACATCTTATTTTCTTTGTCAAATATTATCACATACCAGTGAAAATTTTTCACCTGATCAATAAAGATTAAAGTAGATACTTTTAACAGTATTGCTTCAGTAGAAGAAGTAAGAATACAACTGTGAGGCGGATGATAAGCTAAGAATGATTTTCATAAAGATTTTTGCCAGTTATTTCTCTTTGTTCATTCAAAGAAACATCACTGAAACAAAGCTCTAAGTTGCAGGATTGGATAGCAGATGGTGTCTGTTAATATAATCAATATAATCGGTAAATCACATGCATTCATATTTTTCTGATAAGAAAGTATTGACATCTCTTCAAATAAGCCAGCTGAACTTCTATTTAACCTTAATACTGTTCACTTTTTTCTAATTACTTTATTGATTTCTTTGTTGGGGGTTGAGAATGGGGTGGGAATTTTGTTTCTTTTTTTAAGGAACAGCATCGTAAAAGAGCCAGTTCTATATACTCATGTTATAAGCTAGAGTTCATGGGCACATTCCTTTCAAACCAAAGAGATAAAGCTGGTACTAACCTGGTTGCAAATCCATGCTCTGCTACAGATTTCCCATTATACAGACATCTGAATGTTTTAGTTCATCTGGGTTGAATTGACTTGTCTTCTCAGCTCATAAAATTTAATACACATCAAATTAATTGCAATGTGTCAGGTAAGAAAAGAGGAATTGCCGGGGATAGCTCAATGATATTTCCTTCTCATCCTAAGAAACATGAGAGGAATGCACCCAAAATTGGTGTTGGAATGTTAACTATTAAAAATCAAAAGAGTAAAGTTATACACAAAGAGAGGAAAATATTGAATACGTTTATATATATATATATATATAATGCACACATTAACATATACATAATGTATGAATTATTTTAACATCAGATTTAAAACATTTTCTCTTCTTCTTCTTCTAGTTTACAGTCCTTTTCTGTAAGTAGAATTGTAAAGAGACAGTTTCTGAAAACAGAAAAAATGAATGCCAGTGACCCTGAAAAATGCCCACAGAGGTTCACTTAAAAGCCTTGTTTAAAAGGAAAATGAAAGAAAGATCATGATAAATATACTAATACAAGCTACAGTATAGAAGAAACACTTCTAGTATTACTTTTTCATAAAGCAGTCTGCTAAACCAGCAATGAAGCATTCAATGAAACTGGAGAGAGATCATTTTTTAATATGTTAAAAGAAAATCCTCCATGTACACAAAATTCACTTGCAAAATCTTTGCCACAGGGGCGACAATCCAGAACAGGACTGAACATTGACAAGGGGACAATGAACAGCCGCATTTCCAGTTAATTAAGATTAACATAACTACCTTAGTGTTATTAATCCTCAGGCTTCTAAGCACCAGTCATGATTTGACTGGTTAGGATAAAAAAAGAAGCCTTCCTGGGAAGAAGGTTATTGACCATTGACCATTTAGACTTACCTCTAAATCACTTGGTAGCATCCAATTTGTTGGACACACTGGTCTGAACAAGTATGGTTATGTCCAACATTATTATACTTGGAAGTATGTTATATATCTAATTTCAGATTGCTACCTTTATTATTAAATTGTTGATGAAACTCATATCTTTCACCTTCAAAACCCATTCCAAAATTCTAGGTCCTTTTTTCTACCGGGTTTATTGTAACTCGCTTCTTTTTAGAAAGATTTTGTATGACATGGCTTGCTTCTCCACTAGTATTATTATATATTCAGATCAAATCTCCTTTTATAGTTTATCCATCTGAACTAATGTAATGTGTACATCTGTACAAAATATATTGGAGGAGAAGTAAATGTAAGGAACTTATTTATTATACATTTATTTCTTATAGTACCCTCTTGGTCTAGACAATTTCCATTAGTATTTTCAGAGGAAAAATACGTAAATAAAAGTCAAAATATATTTCTAGCATGATTTTCCAAAAATACAACCTTAATGGGAAATTACTCTTTTCTGTAACAACTACTATAAAAATTTCCCCATTTAACAATTATACTAATAGAACTTGGGCGGAATAACATCTAACTTCTTCTAGACTAACTTAGACCCTGACAGCAATTTCTTTCTCCTCTTACATGTTTTTCTGTTGCATCACTTCCCCTATTTTGTTCAACTTAACCAGTGCATTTAAGTAGTACAACATACCCTGGCCACTAATAGTTACAACCTCTCTGTGGCTGCGGTTACTGACAGTCTCTGGTCCCAAGCAATAACTGAATCTTTACCACCAAAACCACAACACCCATCTCTTACTAGCTGAATTAAAGAATATTGTTAGAGGTAAGAAAGCAGTAGATTACAGTTTTCGTGGAAAGCAAGTCGCAGTTGTGTAAACAAGGTCAGTGTATCTTGCTTTTCCCATGATTTAATGCATTCTGAGGTACATCATAACAATCTCTGTGGCCTTTAAGAGCTCACGTCATTTCCCGAGACCAACTTTATTATGAATACAGTGATATATAACAAATTTTATATATATTTATAAGTGTGGGATTGCGATAGTCCTTAGTTAATGCAGAATGGCATTGCCCTCTTCTGATCAATGCTTTAGCTTCTCTTTTCTGTTCGCTTGCTCTATTTCACTGCTGGTCTCAAGTTAAGGAAAAGTTTCATCCCTCTGGAAGCCGGTGCCATTGAAAAAAGATGGGGATTTACTCCCTACTGACTATGTTTTCCTGAAAGTTGACAGCTTCATCACAGGCTCCTCCATGCTTTGGAGCTGGTCCCTACAGTGGAGCCTATTCCCGCCTCTGCGTTCCCCCAGACACTGTACATTCCAAGAGATTCTTCAGGGATTGTACTAATGGCCCTGCAATTCGTTGTGAGATGCTTTAAAATGAAGTAACATTTCTTTGGCAATTCTATAGCAAAAAGTGAGAAAAGAATGAAATATCAGATGAAAATAATCTTGTCTGGATGCATACTGTGGATAGCATTGCTAGGCAATGAGTACTATAGAAAACTCACCTACCAGGTGCTGAAATATTCACTTGGACGTGTAGCATGCTGTGAGCCAGTGCTTTTCTCAGACTTTTGTCAAAGCATCGTAACACTCTGAAGGCAAAAACCACTAACACAGTTTGCTTTAAAGATCACCTATGCAAACAGACATTTGCAGCTTTTGGAATCCTCACAGCGTTTTAGGGTTGCAGTTGGGTTAGCCAAGATAATTAATTCCTTTGGACCGCATAATTCATAAAGAAAAATGACATTCCTTGTCAAACAGCTGAGGTTTTGATTTTTTCTTTTTTTTTTTTTTTTTCCCAAGCCCCTCACATTTGCAGCAAGGATTCATTTCTTTTTTGTGAGCCTTCTGGCTTTCAGTGTAATACTATTATAATGTTCTTTGACGACTGACATTACTAGCACGCCCAGCTCATTGTTCTTAACTTAAAAGTTTTCCAAACTAACATTAGCCAACTAGCTGGACAAAGTGCACAATGCAATGAATTAGTAAACCTTTCAAATCTGTATGAAGAAACACTGTGAATCATTGTGCCATAAATACTTATTTTTGCCTATGCTTAAATATCTTTGACTTTTAGACATAATCACAATGGACAGTCCAGTTTAATGGTCTTAAAATATAGCTATGATATTTACAGAAATAGTTGATAGACACCCACAGTTTTCTTCCTTCCAATTTATTTGTAACAGTGGCAAGGTGTCTGCTCAGGGGCTGCTCAAATCCTACCTCTAACATAAAATGTAGTGGGTTTGTATACGTAGCTTGCCAGAAAGGGAAAAAAAGTCTTTTTGATAGTGTCCTATCATGTGCCAACCCTGACACATTGATGCCACATGCCTCTTTTCAAAGATTATATCAGTCCATATTTAGTTACAGAAAATAGCTTACAAATTTCTTGTAAACAGCATATTTTCAAACCAGAAGTGTTGTGTATAGATGGTTAACACATAATAATAAGAATGTCAATTCCTAAATAAATAGCATATGAGTATTTACCCCCTGCCCCAATAAGAAACAAATAGGACTGAGAAAGCATAGGTGCATTTGATTAGTCTAATACATGGGATTAAAGCCTGCGATAATAATTGTAAAGATTATTACTATCCCACAACTTGTGGCTAATTTTCATTTTTGTTTGCCCACAGTTCTGATGCGGTACCCAAATTTATTATCATTCATGACCATTTTATTCAGATCTGCTTCTTCTTGTGCAAGGTACATTCTTCAGCCCTTTTTCATATTCTTATATGAAAAAACTGAACAATTAACAACACCTGCACTAATGAAGGAGGTGCATGCAAATGTATATGAGAAAGGTACATTCTCTAATTAAAACCTTACCAAAACAAAAGAGCAACTGCTTGCAATCTGTTCTTAGGAAGAAAATAAGAAAAACAATTTTACCTACAGCAAAAAGTAGTCACCCAGCTTAACGCACCCCTGGATAGTACTCAAATATTTGGTGATGAGGGCATTTTCAGAACTTGCTTATGGGATTTGAGCAGGTCTCTTATGCACCTAGAGAACAGGTGTTGACCAGACATATGACAATATACACCTTCATCTAAGGCACCAGACTTAATGTCAAGTGTTATCTGCACATTATTTATGCAAATTATATAAATGTACATTTATATTTGAAACAAACACATTCCTGAGACAGGTGAATGAATATCTGAATGGAAGAATGAGTTATACATATATTCACATCAAAATCCAAACTTCCTGCCTAAAAGGCAAAGCATTTGAAACTGGGCTTTGAGAAGAATCCTCTCTACTTTAATGCAGTATACATTTTGACTGGGCCCAGGAAGAAAATTGTTGTGTTGAAGTCTACAATAAATTCATGTTGGTCAGATGGAAGAAATATCAGATGATTCCAAATGGGAAGGAAGTAGTTTTTCCCCAGATAGTTCCTGTATAACCAATCCTTCGAACATCACTATAATGATATAATTTCCTTTATATCATTATAGCTGTAACTGCAAGTAGATAAGGTATTTGTTTACTGAATAGTCATATAAATGCTGACTATTGCCTTATATATCTTTAGCCTTTAGACCTTTCTGTTCCTTCTCTGGCAGATTCCCAAAATATCCCATACAGTGTCATGCAAAACATGATCTCGTATAAGGTTCACTTGTCTATCTGTTCTCCATAACTCATACTATTTTTCCAGAACAGATTTCTCACAAACATCCAACTATTCTAGGAGTTAAGAATCAATTCTTTAAAAAGTGCTGCTATTTTTAGATATTACAAATTCCTATTACACGGTTTCAGAAGTATTAGTCTTATCAGCTGTTCTTTAATGGAAGCAGCACTTACACAATTATGTTTACCTTCTCCTAAAAGCTTGCAATCTATACAGCAAGGAAAAAAACAAAACACCCTGAAATACTTGCTTTTATTTTCTCTCCAACATTCTTATTTCAGTAAAACTGCATTGTATACTAAATTGCAACAATTACCTCATGCCACTGAAAGGCCAGATTGTAACCATCATTTTTTCAGCTTGCATTAAAATTTTAGTACAAGTACCTGAGCAAAACATAGGTTTGCAACTGTCACAGCAGGTGGACTGTATGCAATAGTCTATTAAAGTAATAACGATTAGTAAAGTAAGTGCAACATGGTATAATGCTGTAGGGATAGTAAAATGTCTTTTAAAAGTACAGCACTTACGATGCTGTCAGTCTATTGACTGGTGTGAGATAATAACCACTTTTCCTAAAAGCTGAAAGTACTCAGATTCTCACAAGTCCCAGCCCCATCTATTGGTGAGAAAAATGACAAACATCTGGAGTCAGGAGAAAGTCTTCACTCCCTCAGCATCTGGAACATTCATGCAGGGACTCCCGAAAATGGAGGAAGGGCTGTTGGGTTTTGGTTTTCTTTTCACCACACAGAAAGGCACATGTCAGGCATGGCTGAAAGCAAGTCATATTAAAATAATGAGCATGTTTGCTCTGCTTAGGGCTAAGTAAGAAACCCAGAAGATGTATTCCCAACATAGAAGATAGCAGGCATATTGTAAAACTTTTGTCACTACTTTCTACTGCAAATGATCTTGCCGTGGGTTTATTTACTAGAGTGTTATTTTCTTGTAAAAAGCATATGCATTCCTCTTTAGAAGTGTAATGATATTTCTAAATGTGAGATTAGGTAAATTATGTTAGTTTGCCTTAAACTTTTGTTTAGAAGGGGGGGGCTGTGTTTGCTTAGTAAATCTGCTTATCCTCCAGTTTCTCCATGCCTGATTACTAACCGCTCTGATACTGGTCACTTTAAATGGTAGCCCCTCATTATTACAAACATACCTTGATGCAACCAGGAGCAAGGAGCAGGCAGAAAACAGCACATATTTATGAAATATAGGCCTTTTATTAGGGGTGATATGACTTCAGAATATCCAAGCCAGAGCAGCAACACCTATGACATGTAATTGCCTCCAGCACAGGCAGTAGGTTGTGAGAGACATTCACCTTACACTCTCCCTGCTCTTTTGGAGCAGCCACCACATCATCAACCTAAAGTCAGTAAAATAGCCAAAATAACCCACAGCTCCTGGCTGTGTCTTTTCTTATTATTGGACCTATTCAGTCTGAAACCGCAGTCACAGTCGAGCAAGGGACAAGGTGTAGAAAGCCAAGTCTCATAAAGACAAACCAGTAGATCTTCAGAAAGCTGACAATACTATCAATTCAAGTTCAATGCTGAAGTGGGGCTTTTTCAAACCATCTGTGATTCATCTCTGCAGTCATCTGGTTTTAAAGTGCTTGCTTCTGTGATTGTACCAGCCTTACCAGAGCACCACACAGGTTTGAGACAGCTATGGGCTACTCTGTCACAGTGCTGCCACCTGCTCCTATGCCATGCAACCATTCAACCCAGAACAGGTTAGTCAATCCCTAAACTTCACAATCCTCTTTATGGTGTAAACAGAGTAATGGGAATTACACTGGAGAAAGTACCAGAAATTATAAAAGAAAGTAAATACAAATTGCCATTGTGTCCTGCACTAACTTGGCAGCATGCTCAGTTACTTGCTATTTATAATGTGGATACACTTGTCTATAGGCACACAGTCCAAATTTCTGAGGAAAAGCTGACACAAGTTAATATCCTGAGTTAATGTTCAATTCTAATATTCAATCTATCATTCATGGAGCAAAACTCTAGGGACTAAAAACACCTCTCACCATTAAGAAAAACAATAGTAAATTGGCTGATTAGCATAAATATACAACTGTGTTGTCTCCTAAGAGCTATTATCATGCCTTCCAAATGTAGTTGTTTCAGTTGTTAAATTTATGAATTCTTCTGGTTTTTTTAATATATAAATCTTGGCACCTCTATCACACATGCTATGATTCCCAATACGTAGAAAAGCCCTGAGCAAATATAAAATGAACTTTTAAAAAAATATATGAAGCTGGGAAAAAAAAATACAGCAAACCAGAAATGCAATTAGTGTTGGTAACAGTCTCAAATAAACTTTGGATTGGGAAATTTACAGAATTTAATCCAGTGAGATTTTGTTAAGCCTTGATACAAACTACATAAAGCAAATAGTAAATTAGTCTCTTCAATCTTTCAATTCTAAAATAAAATAGTGTCCCACTTCTGGTATAGAATGACACACACACAAAAAGTATATTTATATTCAAAAGACTATTTCCCTTGTGAGAAAAAAAAATAAATAATCAGACCATTATCCCTGAAATCCAAATGTTCTAATCAGCTGAATTCAAGAGGTCCTTTCCTCTGAAAAGGCAAAGAAACCCTGGCACCAGTCATTCCATTGACTTAAATAGAACCACTTGAATAAACGAGAATCTCCCAACTGGGCCAGAGCTTTCTTAGCACTACATTGTAAATTATAAAAAGATATACTGTACTGTATCTGTGCCATTAGGCATAGTTCAGCTGTTGAAAATTGTGCGGTTGGTAACTCTTTTATCATCTGGTGAGAATATATCTAAGATAATGAAATCGTACATTACCCTTTGAGATTTACAAATCTGACACCACATGCCATGTCTGCTCTCCCTTCTTTAAATTAATATACCGGGAGACATCTCTTTGTATGCTGAAAATAATTTCTTTCTCTATAATTTGAGAGGTCATTTAATGAACATAATCATGATTTGATAGAATCTTTCTCCCATTGTAACTAATCTAATAAGTATCTAACATTTTAGGTAGTACTGTGCTATCTGTGTTATTGCTCAGTGAGGCTGCCACTTATCCTGAAGACGAAAACTAGACTGGCCAGGAAGAAGCAGTTTGGCTTAACTTCCCATACTCACCTGTCAGAGAATTTCAAATCACTCTTCATATCTTTAGTGAGGTCATTCTTTTAGAAGAAACAGCCTGGGTTTGGCAACTGATTTTGGGAGTACATATTTCTCTGATGTTCTAAGGAGTACTAATTCATGCCTTATAAATTATACAAGGTACCTATCAAGCAGTAAATAGGTAAATGGAAGCAAAGGTCAGTAGTGTTTGAATGAATCTGCTGCTGAAGATTTCTCCTCTGATATTTTAATTGCTCCCCTCTGATGCATTCAAAAGGCATGATTATCTTTAAATAATGGTGAAAATTTAGACTCCTTTTAACTCCCTCTGCTTGATCAACCAAATCAAGCTCAAATTTTATGTATCCATCTCTAAGGCTCCTTGTAGCTCTGTCTGCAGTACTAGCTTATTTCTTCTTTTCCTCCTCTCCTTGCCCCTTCAGACCTGTCAAGTTGCAGGGGTTTTTTCTTGATCTTTTCCCATTTTCCATAACCATGACTGCATAATTTTTCAGTTTGCACAATAGTATTTGTACTGGTATTCTGACTAGTCTTTATAATTTGCCTGGTTATTTACATGATATACACATAATGCTCCATTACTGGATATGCATTGCCCAGCGGACTAATGCTGCCTATTGTTTCCACTGCTTACAGAAACCCTTTGTCATGGCTTGATCCTATTTGCATGATCCTATTTTAATGACAGCAGGATGAAAGGAACAGGTTAGCAGCTGTGTCCAGCTTGCAGTTCTGTAAATCCACTTGTACAACAGAAGATCGGACGGTTTGAGCCAATGGTTTGAAACACAGCTCATGGCTCTGGGATTTTATAAGAAATTTTGAGGAAGAGACAGAAATTTATTTTCTGTAAGACATTCACAGCCACCTCCATGTGATCAGTCCTAGGACGGAGTAAATTTTGTTTGGACTCACAGCCATTATCCACTTTAAACAGCTTACTGGGCCCCAGACAAAGACCCAGAACTCCACAGGTCACTTTACTACTGCTACAGAAAGTAGTGACTAAACCCCCTCCCCTGGAAATCCCAAAGACATTTGTCTTGAAATTTCTGACTTTCAGAGTATTTTAGAGGCTACTAGTTGAGTAAGGACAATGAGTTTTGTCCTTCAACCTGTGTTATAGATAGAGGCTTCTTGTAAGTAGGTTACAAATTAAATTCCCCAACACACAGACTATTCAGTAATTCACCACAGCTTTTTAATCATAACTCAGAGTATGTGAAGTAGTTCTCCACAGGAATGAAGGATTTTCAGAAAAAAAAGTACAGATACAGTTTACTCTGTCATTGAACAACGGTTGGACGTGATGGACTCTTGCAGGCCTCTTTACGGTTCCTTTAAAATATCCAGTAAATTTTGCAAATACAGGACTTCAAAGACTACGGTTTCCCACTAATAAAAGTATTCATCAGGCAGCTTTTTTCAAAATGGAAGATGTTACCCAATTATCACACTCATCAGGACTTGTAACCAGAGGTTTGAAGCCTACAATAAAGATAGTCTGCAAGACAAGCCCTCATGCATTTACCACTCACTGTACATGGCTTCTGCTGTGAGCCACTTCTGTTTCTTTTGATACAAAACTTCCCTAGGAGATGAAATAATAGGTATGCCTACTTAAATGCTGATTGTCTACATCAATTCACTGAAACCTGTAGGAGATATGCAGCACAACAAAATTGCTTACAACAAGCAGCTTGTTAAAGAAGTCTATAAAACTTCCCTCTTATTTCTCACCCACTTCCCCACACACTCCCTTCTGGTAAATAAGTGGAGTCCCTAGATTACAGGGAAGGAGGCCAGGAAAAGTTTAACAAACCCCAAGATGTTAAGCCTCTGGATTTCTAAGTTGTCTGCTTCTGAAGCTTTAATGCAGACAGCAACCAGCTCAAAATCTACATCCACCCACGGATGTGATTATCACTGCACAAACTGAAAGGAAACACAGAGATGACCTGCTTTAGGTAAGCAGCAGAATGAGTAGCAGAAGAGAAGAAACAAAGCACAACTTAGGCTCAGTAAATGCCTGCTAGTGGCAACTGCCTTCCCTGTGGCTGGTGCCTAAGTTATTTATTCCCAAACCAATTTAAAAAAAAAACAGTATAAAACTGAGGATTGAAATCAGTACCACAATTACAAAAGAAAGCATTTTATTATCCAGACTAGACTGCTGTAAAGTCAAGGCATTCCAAATGGTTTGATACTGAGGAGGATTTCTGGTTTGTTTAAAGAAGGGAATTAGTTCTCAGCATTTATTATTTACTTTGTATTTTACTTACATTGATATGTGCAAATTATTACATGAAAATCTTAAACCTGCAGTGCTGAAGATCTTTTACCTGGGATAGTTAAAAAATAAAGGTAAACTCAAAGATCTTTTGCCCTCATTAATCTTAGAACGCAAATTGGCTAGAACAGTCTGTGTTTGCCCTAAGATAATGCTGTGTAAGAATATTTCAAATGACATAGGCACTCTTTCCTGAGGACCTCCTGATGGCTTCTAACATTTCAACCTTGTAATGTATCAGGCCAGTTTTATTTTGTTTGTGCAATTAGTCGTGTTACTTAGCAGTACAAAAAGTGCTTTTTACGCTAAACTCCAGGGAATAAAATATGCAGAATTCACGAGATACAAAATACATCAAAATTCATTTCCTGAGCAGAAGCACTGAAACATTTTGTAGGAAAAACTATTACTTTTTTCATTGTGTTTGTAATAAAGAACTCAAGCAACCATGCCCTTCAGGGCTGAGCTCCTCACCACTTCACTTGAACTCAGCCTCAGCATTCAGCCATGGCATGTGAAGTTAATTACTCTGGGCATTGGGGCTCTGAACAGAAGAATGACCCTATTTGCAGCTCCGTGTACCATGTACCACGCTACAGTGAACTCTTTCAGTACCTACACATTGCACACTCGGTGACTCTGAATGGAGTAATAATTCTCGCGCTCTGGAGGAAAACTCAACTGTCATCTCATTTTCGCAGGGACACTTGTCTTCCCAGGTAACCATTTAATGGGGGCTGACACCAGTCCACATCCAGTCACTGTCACCCTCGCAGTTCAAATGGCATGAAAATCCAAGGGTTACAGCTTTCTGAAACTGTCATGCAAGAGGGCAGGATTGAGACAGTTTCTGAGGCCCTTCTATCAGCTTTCATGATAAGAACATCAGAATTATGTAGATTCAGAAATCTGCAGCTGTAAGTGACTCCTCATCTAGAGAACCAAACACTGTCTGCAGGAGATCTGGTATACATAATTTGGCTAGATGGCTGACTTACCAAGGAGCTGAATATTTTCATAGAAACTGCATAGCTGGGGGGAAATAATTTAACAAAAATGCCCATTAGACATGATTTATAGCCAAATACCTAACTACTCGCAGTTACTCTTGCAGTTAGAAGTTGCAGCAGCTTGATGAAAATACATTAAGAAATACACTGACCCTGCACATGTGCTGAGGTGTCTGGGTTTATCTGACATAGTCAAAAATTGTCAGACAGTGTGATGTATATGTGGTCAACAGTAACATTAACCTGGAAGGGGAGTAAAATAAGTGAGCAAAGATCTATACCTGGCAAAAATCAGTTTTAAATCTGACTCAAATAATAGAGGCATTTAGTTTCTTTAGCAGGATTTGTACCATGTTATTTATTAATATCATGATACACTTTCAAGTTGAAATGAAATCTTTATCAGTCAACATTTTGAACAGTAGTTGCAGAAAATGGAATACTCACTTGGAGGCAAAAGTCAGGAGGTGGACAATTACGTTTTGGGATACTCTTTCATTTTACAACAACGTAAGGCAATAAGTTTGCATTTTTTTTCTTCAATCCTTCTTGACTTCTTTTTCTTTTATTTTTTTTAATTTCCTGATGTTGGTTCATTAATTGATTTATTCATTCGTTTATTTATGTCTAACCTAGAAATACGTCATTTTGCAACTTCTAATTTAAATTGAACAGATACAGACCTGGCATAATCATGCAGGGAGAACAGAGCCCAGAGAAGAACTCTGAAATTGTTCCTGAATATTGCCTTAATTCTATAAAGGATAGGAAAATAAATTATAGGTTCCGTTTTTAACTGATTAGGTCTGGACTAGTCAACCAGGCAATTTTTAAGCATGGCTACCATTTATGAATGTTCCTTTGCCAATAATCATTCACAGGCCTTTGCTAATAGGATACCACCTCTAACAGAGGCAGTGAGGTTTGACTGGGTCTAGACAAAAACACACTTGATCCCTTACTGGTACATATATGTTTGTGCTGGGATGAGTTACATTCAGAGACAAGTTAGGTGACTCTAAGAGGAAGAACATTAAATGTTCTATCCTTTGGAAACTCTTCCTGCTTTTATACAGCCCATCTTAAGTAACTGTCTATAACTTCCAGTAGAACAAGGACATTCTTGATATGCTTATTCCAATACCATGTGCTCAATAGCTGAAGAGTACTGGATTTGTTTGTTGCAATTAAATGGCACTTCTTTTCTGACTGTTAACTCAGAAATATAACCACTTGTTTCTATATGATTTTTTCAGGCCCAATGGAGTTGCGATTATTTTTTATTTTTTTTTTTAAAAGAATATGAGGTAGCATGTTCCTATCAACAAAAAGAAAATTTGCCTAAAACTTTCAAAATTCTAAAAATAATCTGCTAGATCTCCTGACATATCATCAGGGACAGAACTCTCCCGTTTCCTTAATTCATTTTTTCTTCTATTCTCAAGCACTGAGATGATTTTTTTTTTCCCAGTGCAAAATCAGAAGCTTCAAAACAGACAGCCATGAAGGTGACACTTTAAGAAAGCTGGAGTAGGAGAGATCTGGAATGGTTTTGCTTGAATTGACGGCTTAATGTGCAGAACTTTTATGTGACCCACAAAGAAAAGGAAACACCAAGCTTTTCCTGACGTGCTCTGTGAAGTCACCAGAAGGTTTATAAGGGGATAACTTGCCCATTGGGACATATGTGCTTCTATAAAACCTTACTCAGTTGCTTCAATATTAAAAGAATAAAATGGAGTTTGATCCCACTTTTCTTTTTTTTTTTTCTCCAAAGTGTATCTCCTGTAATTTGTTCTCTTCTTAACTAAGAACCTGTTACAACAGTCCTGATTATGAAGTTTCAAATTCGTCTATGTGAATTTATAACCTGCTTAGTCATGAATTGTCACAGTCAAAGCCGATCTCAGTAAGTACAACTTCCAGATAAACAGTTCTCTAAAGAGTATCTCTTTCAGATGTATTCTTTTTGATTATTTAGTAGTTGTTATAGTCAGTGGGTTGGTTGTATGATATTATTTCTTCGTGCACCCAGATAGCTAAAACATTAAAGCCAGAGAATAAAAACCAGAGGGTTGTAATTTACCACATATGATACTTCTAGGAGAATATTTAAGATCAATATTGATTTGTGAATACATTCCTCAAAGTCCTGTATTTCTGCACATTTTCAAAACTGCCAGGCAGTTGTCTGAATAATCATCAATAAAATTGAACCAGTTAAATAATCTGACTGATTCAATCTCTCCTTATTTCTGCGGAAAATTGACTTTTACTTTCAATGCATTTTTAGCTGTCCTGATTTACTTCTCAGAAGCCAAGATTTTTTTCTTATTAAGTCAAATCTGATCATATAAATAAGTATCATTTAAGTCTGTCAGGAATAAAACATATCACATATGTTATATGCTAATTTTACTATATACTAATATTTGAGCCATTCTAAAGGTTTTAAATGCTCCAATTAAGATGTGCAATCACTTGCTGGATTTACAATATGTTTAGGATTTTTAAATTAATTACTTTCCTGTGTCACCACCAAATTTTCAGGGAAAATCATCTCATGGGACCTAATTACAAAGAAAATCATTCTTACTACACAAAGATGAATTGTTAGAAAACTGATCAATAACTTCCAGAATTAAATTCAGGTTATGTCATGCTTTGTGTGACAAGCTCCCTGGATGTTGAACTCTGCAGATTTTTGAAACAACATTGAAAGGTTAACTTGAAAGAAAACACACTTGCAAGCCTCCCAGATTACAGGAGAAAATTAAATGCCATCTCCCTATAATCTCACAGAGCAGCTACTGAATCCAAATGAAAGGCAAATTTATTGGTTTAAGGAGCAGTTGATTTGTGATTGTGTTCTGCAGCACTGCAGCAATTGCTAATAGAAACGGCTTCTTTAAAAAGGCAGATATTAATATTTTGCTTAAATTTCATCATTACTTTTAAAATAAAACTTCGTTCTTAAAAAGAAAGTATAGAGAAAGAAGGAATCACATAGCTGAGTCCCCTTTAGGGCTCTGAACCAGGAACATGGAAGTCCCTTCAGAGCTGCAGATTACATGCACTGTGCTATTCTCAATATGCTGTGGACTCTCGATCCACTTGTTTCTCCCTTCTGTTCTCATTAATTGTACTGATGACAGCCAAAGAAAGAGCATTTTCCTGAGAACTTTTCATTTTAGCAAACCATGACACGAAATAAATGTAATTTTCCAGGTACACAAGAAGCTCATTATTAGAGGCAGAGGGCCTCTCTTTCTAATGCACATTTAAACATGTGTTAAGCCCGTTAATGACTCTGCTATCTCACCTGGTGAAAATCCTAGACACACAGGATCAGTTTCTAGAAGGTAGTGGAGGCACACTCTTAGGTTGGATCTACAGAATTTGTTCTCCCAGTTTCAATATTTTAAGTATAGATATGGTAACAATAAAAGTTGTAGAATGAGAACTCTTTATTAAAGTATACAAAACCTACCACTGATTCACGGAATCTCCTACTTCTGCCAGGAATACAAATGATGTGTTGATTTCAGTTGAACTATTCTTACTTGGACCAACCGAATGGTCCAAGGATGTGTAGAAGTGCCATCATTAGACATGGTGTTTACATGTGACATATTTTTATTATTGTTATTATTAAATTACATATTTTATATTGTTACATCACTGATGTAACCCTTTCCTTTTCTACTTCCATAGCATTTAGAAAAATGAAAAATTAAAAGAAGAAGCCATTTAACTGCTGTGCTAGTACGTTTTCTCTATTCTTAAGAATATTGAGCAATACCCTTTTTTTCTACAGGTTTTTCAATTCTACTATCTGTAGAGAATCAAGTTATATCCATGGAAATGATAGTAAAAGACAGACAGAAATTAAGTCACTGGATGTCAGTGTCTTGGTCTGCTTTTATAATAGAAGAAAGGAAAAAATATACTGTTGACAGGTGACCAGAGAAAATAACTTTTTGTAGGAAGGTTTTAAGCCCTGAGGATTTATTTGTACCTGCCAGGTTAGAGATGGCCAAAGAGCAGAAATAATGATCAGACAGACAAATACACAACCACAAATAAGCCTGTGCCATTGCTCCTGGCAGCTGTTCATTATTTAAAACAGCGCTACTTTGAAGAGAAGCAGAATGCTCAAGACCTGCTCTTTGTATAAGGGTAATGGAAGACTCTTTTTAAAGATTGAGGATCCTGGGAGATCTTTGAAGGTAAAAAGCGGTCTTCCAAAAACATTTCTTGTGATAGGTATTTAGAAAAGGATGTGATTTGTTTAAAGTAAATCATGAGTGTTAAGAAAACTGTAGGTCCCTGTCTATAGCAGTTCACAAAGGATTGTAGGAATCCATGTCATTTTGGTGCCATTTACTGAAACTAACTTTCAATTTAAATACTGGTATGATTTACATAGTGTACTAAGTTTATTCAAATTATGTAAACAGGCTATAAAATGTTGCATTTTGATAGAATGGGAAATGGCATATGCATAAGCTTTTCATCATACGCACCACAGAATGAATCGGAAGCAATAGGAACAACCTTGATTCTGAGAGACTGCATGTGACCCTTCATACATTCAAAAAGGTTGTTTGAATATCCCACAGGCACAAATATAACTTGCCCATTCAATCAGGGAGTAAAGAGTTTTTATAGTGTCATTGAACTGCTAGTCACCTATTTTCTGCCATGAAAAAATTCACAGTGAGTTATTAGATTCATTTAATCTTTCTATTCTGGCTACTTTGTATTCATTTTAATTCAACAAGCTTTCTAGAAGAACAACAATCTGCCCAAATACAAGAAGGAAGCTCGATGCAAGGAGATGGGGCAGCAACATTTGCTATCTTCTTCTTTTTCTTATTCCTTTTAACTTTTGCACAACCACATCGTAACCCAACAGTTTATCAGATTGACACATCTAGTCGTGTTACTGGCTGATGTGATGTGGCACAGCCCATCAGGTACTTGAGAGTCAAGTTCTGCTTCTCCGCTTTGACAGCAGCCACTCAGCCCCAGCGCTGGTTGCTTTTACTCTCATTGTCTGCTTGACTTGGTTGGTATCACACTAACACTTATTTGAGTGTTAAATAACAGAAGCAGAGCTAAAGTCACAACCTTGTGATGACACTTTCCATGCGCACTGTTCCCTCTCAGTCCTACATAACTACACTGGTGTCTGTATGGTTTATCTAAGCCTTTCACTTTAAAGAATAACAGAAAAACCGTTAAGTGTTTGTTTTTCCCCAGTTCCATATCACGCTTAATAATGCATGTCAATTACACTGTCATCTCCAGGCAAGTGTGTATACAGAATTTAGGTGAGCAAAAGCAGCAGGACTGCAACTCCCACAAGAACATTCCCTTTCAATTTCTTTGTTCACCGTCAGTACTCTGCCACCCCTGACTTATTACTGCGATGCTCCAAAACGTTGCAGTGGTCTTATTACACACAACCACCAGCACTCTTCCCATAAAATGAGTCTGAATTTTTCTTCATGTGACTATGAATTTAAAGGCACAAAAACTTGTGCAGTTGAAGAGATGGCACTCCTCTCTCCTGTTGTTTGTGGGTTTCAATTTTAAGTGATTAAAAGGAAATCTGTGTAGTTTGAAGTCCCTAGGAATTCTCTCAGCTACAAAGAAAGAAGCTCATGTTGCTGAGGTGACAGCATACAGATAAAACCAATACTCAGGAGAGAAAACACAAATAGAAACTCACATAGTTCAATTTGCTGCATTATTTTTATTATTTGCAACTAAGAATGTTGTTACATTAATCAATTATACCTAGTATTTTTAACTGCATTTCATATCTGGTCCTAGTCTTGTGTGAATGTTGATGAAAGAATCACTCAACACACAGTCTAAAGGTTTCTTTGTAGTGAATAAAAAATATATTCAAGAAATATTTTCCCCATTAAAAACAAATATTTGAATAATTTTGACCTTCTCTTTAATTATGTATAACAATGCCCACTTTCATCCTCAGACAAGCCCCATACTTCGAAGATCAGCTTTGCACAAGGTCTGCAGGCAATTCTGAGCAAGTGTTTGAAGATCCCTGAAAATGAGCCTAATACTACTTGCCTCCAGGGTGGTTATCCCAGTTACACTTATCTAGTGCTTATGCTAAAGAATTAACCCTATTATTATACAGAAATGACTTCTGAGTGGTTGCAGCTGAATTAAAATAACAAAGGGAGATGGATGTTATAAATTTCATAAGGGAGTTTAGTGGGTCAAATGAGGGAGGGAGACTGATGGAACGGCATAGATAAATTGTGTAAATAAGAGAGCATAGCAGTTACTTGTTTCCAAATTTGATTGCTTCACTCTGGGAAAAGAAGTTAGGGCAATTTTTGCAATGGAAGAATTTCTGCTGAAATCTCTTCCCATCCATCAGTCTTTTCCTCATTAAGGTAGGGTGAGTTTTTTATGAGCACAGAAGTCTATCTTATGGTTGTAATATGTCGAAACAGGGATTACTTAGGGTCTGTTTTCATTTGGTTTGATTTGTAAGTTTGGGGGTTTTTTTAAGAAATTAACAGTTTGGCTTTCTTTTGCCTTGTGATTGCCTAACTTAACTGAGGTCATAAGGACAAATTGAGATTTAAAAAGGAAATGTATGTAGTTCGGGGGATCTGTGCGGTGCAGATGCATGATCTCATCATCCACAAACTCATCTGTTCCCACAGCCTTTCATTGACTTTGCTACTTTCTCCTGCTGTCCTCGTCAAGCAGGATGTAGAAGAGGATAGGCTCACACTCATCCCACAGTCATCCCACAAATCACAGCCAGCATCATCACAAAACAAGAAAGACTATTCATTTTTCTTTCTCTCTTTCTTCTGCCATTTAATTGTTAAACTAAGGGGGATACATAACTGGAATCAATTTATTAGTGTTCATTCAACAAACCTAACAGGTATAAGAGTAATGAAAGCAGAAGCAGACCCCTGTAATGAGTAGTTTCATTGACTTGTGGGTCCAGATGTAGCTCTACTGCAATTTCATTGACTTTTGTAAGGTTACTCCTGAATGAATATGGTCTGCAGAGAGATTAGTCCCCTAGGAGAAAATGATACCTCATCAGCTCCTATTTTGCTTTCTGAAAATTGGCTATGTCTTGAGAGCATGGAACAGGGCATGAAACAAAGGGAAAAAAGTGCAATTATCAGTCAAGGTGGATATAATTAGGCCTAAACCAATGTGATAGAAATTAAGTGGCTCATTTTTATAAGATAGGAAACTTTGCAAGATATAAAAAAATTAGAGATTTTTTTTCTTTTTTATGGGAATAGAGGGTCCTTGGAAAGTAAATAAACAGCAAGCACTAGGAAGGCTTATGTCACAGCACTAGTTAAAATCCCTGCCAAGAAAGAGAAAAATACCTTGGATTTAACAAGAGCAATAAAAACACTTTTAAAAGAACATATGGACAAGCCTGCTGAAAAAATGCTTAGATTATTACAGGAAAAAACATGGAATAATTATGTGTGTGCAGAAGACAGAAAACACGTTTTATATGAGAGCTTAGAAGTGAAGAATAAGATTGCCAGGATAGTTTTAGCAAGTGCAAGAATTGAGGATCTCTTTAAGCATTTGACTGCCTCCTAGTCACGATCTTGGAAACACTCTCATGGCTCCAGTACAGACCATTAATGGGTCAGATTCTTCACCCTTACTAACTGCATCTGAACCTGTCAGCCTGTGACTCCTCCAGGGGACAGAGAAGGAAAAAACATCACAAATCTCAGTAGAGCTAAGACAGTAGAAGCCTTCAATGCACATTTGTTAGCCTAACTAGAACAAGGGAGGTGTGGATGAATGTTCCCTTCTGCAGCTGTGCAAGAGAGGTGCTACTCTTCCACAGGAGGACAGTAGCAGCTAACTGACAAGGTATGAGGCATGTTAACCTCTTCCGCCATCTCATTGGGTTGCAAGGATTAATTTGAAGAACAGAGGTGGCGTAAAAGTGATTAAACAGTCACCCTTTGTTGTAGTTTAACCCAGGATGCTGAAAAACATCAAAACAACCAGAAGGTGGATCAGGCTGCAAAGGTTGAAGTGGCTCTGGTGGATCTGGACTGGCAAATAAGGGAATTATTTATAGTTCTGTTGTGGTTTAACCCCAGACGCACTAAGTACCATGCAGCTGCTCGCTCTGCATCTCATTCTGCATCTCATTCTGGTGAGATGGAGAGGAGAATCAGACAAAAGTAAAACCTGTGGGTTGAGATAAAAATAAATAATTGACATAAAACATTATAATAATAATATTAATAATTGTAATTAAAAATAGAGAGAGGAATAAAAACAAAAAGAAACAAGTGATGCACAATGCAATTGCTCATCATCCACTGACTGATGCTCAGCCTGACCTCCAGCACTGATGAGCCCCTCCTGGACACCTCGCTCCAGGTTTATACACTGGTCATGGTGTTCCATATGCATGGAACAGCCCTTTGGCCAGTTCAGGTCAGCTGTCCTGGCCATGCTCCCTTCAGGCTTTTTGTGTAGTTCCTCACTGGCAGAGCATGAGAAACTGAATAATCCTCTACTTAGGGTAAACACTGCTCAGCAAGAACTAAAACATCAGTGTGTTTTGAACATTATTCTCATACTGAATCCAAAACAAAGCATTGTACCAGCTACTACAAAGAAAGTCTATCCCAACCAAAACCAGGACAAGCCTGATGAGCCCATGACGCTTCAGAAGGAGGAAAATAGGTGGCCGCTGCTTGTGGGAGACGAAGAATTCGTAAACAAGGTGGTAACAACCCAATCCCTTTCCCTGAGTGAACTGTGAGATATGAAAAAAGGTTTCAGCTGTCCTCCAGGTAAGCACACAGTCACATGACTCCTACAATGCTGGGATAACAGGGCCAGTAACCTGGAATTAGAGAGTGAAGAAGCCAAAGAGCTAGGATCCCTTTCTAAGGAATAGGGCATTTGCAAAGTGATTGAAAAAGGGGCAAAAGTCTTCAGCCTCTGGAGGTGATTCCTGTCAGGCATGAAGGAAAGAAATTCCTTCAAAGACAATCAGATATGTCACCCAAGCAAGTGGACCATCGTGGAGAAAGGTACCCAGCACCCCTTAATCACCATGGTGGAGGTTATTTTTGATGATCTGGACTTCAAGCAGTTATCCAAGGTGCTGCTGAAGTCAAGTGCACATCGTTAAGCTGATACTACGTGGAGTGAGTGACATTGATCACACAACGAGCTTGAATAGAAAACCCCAGTAACCCAGGAATTTTCGAAGTGATCATGGATTATCCAGAAGGCAGAGATTTCAGAATATTGCTAGCAAAAGAGATGACAAGTGCTGAAGAGGTCTCTTATTGGGCACCAAAAAAGGATTGTTGTGGTTTAACCAGGCAGGTAGCTAAATATCATGCAGCCATTCACTTACTCTCAGCCCCACTGGAACACAGGAGAGAAGTGGGGAAATAAAGTAAAATTTATGGCTTGAGATAAAGACAGTATAACAGGACAGAAAATTAAGAGGTAACAATAACAATAATAACAATAGCGTTATTATATAAAAAGCAAGGTAATCACAATGAAACTGCTCATGACTGCAGACCAATGCCCAGTCAGCAATACCCAGGAACAGTGTCCCACAGCTACCTTTCCCCTTGGTTTATATACTGAGCATGATGTATATGGAATATACCTTTAGGTAGTTTGGGTCACCTGTCCCATCTGTGTCTCCTCCCAGCATCTTGTGCTCCCCATTGGTAGCATGCTATGAAAAGTGGAAAAGTCCTTGATTTAGCGTAAACACTGCTTAATAATAACTAAAACATCAATGTTTTATCAACATTGCTCTTGTCCTAAATCTAAAATACTGCACTGTACCAGCTACTAGGAATAAAATTAGCTTTATTCCAGCCAAAACCAGAAACCCATTATTAACAGTTATAATATATAATTATAATATAGTAACTATTATAAAATTAGAAAGATAAGTTGATCTGATCTATTGTAGTAGAGTTAGGGAGAAGAAGAAACAAGAAAGAGTAATGAAAGCTAATAAGAGAAAGACTGGGTTTCCAGGAAGCTGTTATAAGTTCTTGCTTTTCCTAAAATACTTGGTTCTTAATGAAAACTTGCAGCTATTCCAAAGGTTTCTGGAGTCTGTTTTTGCATTTTCCTTTGGAAGGGAACTTACTGCACTGTTCTAATTTAATAACTAAAACTTCCACGCCAGGAACAGGCCAGGGGCAAAATTACTCTGATTTTTACACTGTCCCAACACTACTTTATTACTGCATCCCCTCAGGTCCCTAAGTTGTAACAGGTATCAAAGTCAGCTTTCTAAATCTATTTTTACAATAATTCAAGATGTTTTAATGCCTTTATATTTTTTTAATGTTTTCCATCTGTGGCAGGTTTAATGTATGAAGCCAATTATATGTGAAAATGTAAAGTGGTCTGATTTAATGAAAAAAAAAGACCACATGTACACTTGAGGAGAATAAGCTCTGCCTGTGTTAATCCTTGCATTTGTCCTATGCAGCTGAACATAAATACAGGTTTTTACAGCTTTGTTCAAAAGTGTTGTTGGTACTATTTACTGCATTCCCATGTCTCAGTTTTATTCGAAGTGGATGTAAACAATAAATAAAATTATTGCCAAGGTTACTCTTTCTAAAAGTGACTGTTATAATCAGAAAAAGGATGCTATAAAAATGGTATCTTAGTATTTCACATTTATTCTCCCTCAGTGACTTCTTTATCAATTGTGCTCATTTTGCAAGTCAAAACAAGATTCTTCTTACTGCCAGCACTGCACTTCCACATGTTACTTGGAAGGCAGACAATATTCTTCTCGCTTTTTCAGTGATAAAGATCTTAGAATAGAAAACATACCCACCCATCTGGATGAAGGCACAGGAGGTAAAATATAAGTTTTTGTGAGTCTACTTTGCAGTTCAGATAGTGGATATTTATAGTTACATGTATGAAAATGGTGCAAAACCCAAGACAGTACTTGGGCTGCCAATTTGTGATCATCCTTCTGATGCCAAAGCCTTGACTGCAACAGCAGGCCTTGAGGTATGGCCAGCATAGACATTAATACAGCAATGATTTTGAATAAGTATAGCAATGCTTAAAATAACTGAAATTATATTGAACAGTTGTCTTATTAGTCAGCATCTCTTGCAAGCTGACTGAGAGCTCAAGTCTGGATCCGGTTCAGAGGATGTACCCTTTCCTCTGGTCAGTAATTGGGAATGTGTTATACAGACAAATTAATACTGTTATAAAGGGACCAAGTCATGTTTGGAAGATAGGAGTCAGATTTTCTATCCATCATAGTTATAACACAGGAAAAAAAAAGAAAAGAAAAAAACCAAGATAATGCCAGTGAGTTTTATGGCACAGTTTCTAACAAACTAGCACTTTATTTAGACCAGAATATTATGGTAACAGCAAAAACTGTAACTGCAAAAGTATTCAAGACTCTATCAACACTCAGTATTGTGTTTGTTTCCATGTTTTCTGGTGGACTTTTTGCGTATGTATAGAAAAACCAAGGTATTCTACAATCAAGGTTATAGGTTATTTTCCACCTTGAATTGCATCCTACCTTCTTCACAGAAGGCCTATGTTTTTTTCTGATTTCTTATTGGTCATCAAAGATGAAAGGATGAGTATTCCATTGCTACACTTGAAAAAACATTTTTTGTTTACAGCAGATACAGTGTACAGAGAATGACTGCTGGAGCAGAGACAGAATTAAGGCTGCCATTAAAATGCTGCTTTGCCTTGCTTTGCAATATGTTAGCATTAACACTTTTTGGATTTTAGGGCTGCTTATTTGAAAGATATATCTATGATATTATCTGTTTCTTAAGAAGAAATTATGTCTTCCTGTTTCACATGAACAGGACCAGAACTGACTCCTTGTATGAACCTGAAGACTTATGTTAAAACAGTGAAAGGGGAAAAAAAGAAAAGGAAAAAAGATAAATTTTAGGAGTCTTTCCTTTGGGAATTAAACTTGTTTCTCCCTTATAAGTTAACAACAAAAAGCCTCTTCTCACTGTGAGTTCAGAAAATGTAAAGCTTGAAGTACGTACAAGTGGCTGACACATATCATTAAAAAATAAATTATTATTTGCTATAACTTGCTTCTTTTGGTTTACTTGAAGTCTTTACGAAAACATTCCTTCTGCTAACTATTAGCACAGTAACCCATTGTTTGTTAAGAAGCCAGGATCAATTTCCAAGCCTTTTTTTTAAATAATCATTAAACAGACTAAATTAATGGCATATTATGTTCTGCATCTGATAACCCAGTTACGACAACAGCAGTACATATCTAATAAATATGTTCAGAGTTTTACTGAACTGTCATTGGAGCAACTGCTATATTGATCATTCTCTCTTTTCTTCTACTCTAAAAGGCTACATTTATGTGGCTCTGATGTTTTTCAAAGAATAATCTTTCCTTCAATAATCTTTATTTTTTCTGAGCTTCTAGCACATTTGATGTGCTGCTCCTTAGTGTCTAGAATTTACAAACAGCACTTTGAATGGCATACACAAGTTCAGTGCAAGCTACCCAAACATATGTATTTATTTAACTATGAAAATTGTCCCAGTGTCTTTCACAGGTCTCCTTATGACTCTGAAACTGCATGTGCTCAAATACTTTGTTGAATGTGTGTCCCGGAAAGAGATGTTAAAGCCTTTTGCAGTGTCAAACTGATTATCACCAGAGATCTTCTAGGTGACCCAGGCAAACTTCCCAGGACTTAACTTCTCTCTTATTTATTTTCTCCCATCCCATCCTCTATACTCCGCTATAAACCAGCTTCCTCTTTAAATTTCAGTGAAGAAAATGCATTGCCCTCACATTGCCCAGCAGCCATTGGTGCAATTGACATGATTTGCAGCAGAATAAGCAACAAATTAACTGTGTTTACAGTGAATGCATTTTACTTTGAATGTTCAGCCTTGGGCACTGGCAAGTTACCCTCAAATTCTCCTCCAGCTTGCCCTTTCCTTGATAATATTTTTTATCCTGGCAGCAACCTCTGAATAAGTTTTTCCCTTTACTATTGCTTTTTCTTTCTTTGTATCTCCCTCTCTTCCTAATATACAGCTCGCCCCCAAAAATAGTTGTCCTAGCAGTAAATAAGGCAGGCAGACACGGACTCGTCGACCGCCCAAATTAGCTGTAGCTCTCATCACATTTCACCTTTCCTGTCTGAAGTGAAAAACAACCAAAACTGGCTGCTGTTAAAGTTCTGCAAAGCATATTAAAGGCAAACTCACCAATAAAGTTTAACCATGTTTTTCTGAGCCATATTTATCTGGTTCATATTACTGGGGTTTATGATGTCTCTGTAGTGCTGGATCTTTGCCCTCTACTTTCATTTGTTTTCCCCATAACTGAAAAGCTAGCCTACGTTAAACAAAAGCCATAATCAGTAAAAAGAGAAAATCAGATGCAGTGTGAGATATTTGAGTCAAACATCACAGCTAGAATCTCAATTTAGAGGTGCTGTTGATTCAGTTTATGTATGATGCTGAACAAGCTGGAAGCTGTTCTCAAGATTCTTTGTTTAAAAACTGAGTACCAAAGAAAGAATTTCTGCCAAGTGCTGTCCCACAACAAATGCAAAAGTCATTCCATTCCTTTTTCATTTCCTCAGATTACAGACAGTCAAGAATCATACAAAGACAGAAAATTTATTCTTAGCTTCAGTGGAACGGGTGAGTCAGTTCAGATTAAAGAAGAAACAGCACCAATCTTTGACTGAAACTTCAGCCAAACAATTTCAAACAGTCTAGGATACAAAGGAGTTTAATTAGTTTTGTGTTACTACTTCTAGCTCATCACTTCATCATTTCTAGTGAAATCAGAATTGGAAACACCAAAATAACAGAAAAAAATATTCTCATGTGTTTTCAAAAACCTAGAGGCTCTTTGTAGACATACACCTTGAGCTACCTAGGACATTTTTTCATGGCTGGCTGAGTTTGAAAGCAAATGAATGCACAATAGGAAATTATAAGAAATCACTGAAAAAAAAGTATTTAAAATTGTATGCTGGGGCAGATATGCAAATTTGTAGTAATTTGTAAATGAGCTTCTTGATAGAGTACAGGTAGTTGGATCCATATTTCTTTCCTTGTCAGAACTGATGTGCAATGCACGTGTCATATTTAAATCCTGCTATCTATAGAACAATTGTCTGAGTGTCAAACCATTCTATTTAGCTTTGAATACAATACACTATACACGAAAACCCAATGAATTACAAAACCCAGGCAAAACAGAGCAGTGTACAATTTAGGATTGTCCATTTGCAAATGTTTGAGACCTTTCTGAGCTTGTGCTACTAACGATGTTCCTGTGTGCTGCTGGAAGGTTTTTTCTCAAAAGCTTCAGGATTGATTTGACATCAAAATGGATGACAAGCATTCAAACACCAAATAATGATATTTTTAATTCATAATTTATCGTGTTATGTGATGTCATAAATTAAATAAAGCTAGATTAATTCTGAGTGAAAACATCCTTTCAGTGTATTGCAATCAGGTCCCACACGACTGTGCTTTTCAGACAAAGAGGGATGGTGTGTGAAACGGTTCTCCCTTAAAAAAAAAGAAGTGTTTTCAAAACCTGGTGAGGAAGTTTGCAGAAAGAAATGTCTGGAATGACAAACTGAATAGAGTCATTGTTAGAACTATAAAGAGCACAGCAGATTAAAATGTTTTTTTACATGTAGAAATAAATCTGACGTCATTTTTCAGTCTCTTATTCAAACAAGATTATATTTGTTGCCAGTAAGATTTGTTCCAGTGCTGATAGGATAAAAACTGAGGGCCAGACTGAACACCCTTTTCTCTAGTGGAAAACCTCTGGATGAAATTATGTGTGAAAACTGACAAAGAGAAATATTCCACAAAATACATCTTGTTCCTTCTAGTTCTTTTACTAAAGTCAGAGGAACAAGAAGCAGCATAAGCTTAGCAAAATGAGAGGAGACTGAATGTTCCTTGAACAACTACTTCAACTAGATCCAGAAACCCTAACCTGTAGGCTCTTTAGCCTAGGTTTTGTTGAAAACACAAAAAGGCACACCAGAATTCTCATTTACACAATAATTTTTATTCTAACATGGAAATAACAAACTAGAAAAAGCTATATCTGTCAATAGTTGAATTTTATATCTGATGGAAAATAGATACTTAAATAAGAAAACACTTAAATAAGTGCATAAAGACAGATGCATAGGGGATATCTTTTCAACCAGTTCTTCTGTCCATTACAGCAACTTTGAATAGCTTCTTACATCAGACAAACTCTATGCAGACCCTTCTGTGTTCCTATAAAAGGGTCTTTATTTCCATATCCTTGGAATCTGAGCTCTGCTTCTGCTCCCTGCTACATGTTGGCTCCCTGTACCTCTCAGTGTCTTCAAGGAGGTAATCACACACTAGCAGGTTTCTTCCTCTTGGGTTTTTTCCTTCATAACCCCGTTCTGTCTTGCAGGATTCAAAGAGAGTATCTCCATCGGATCTTTTGATTCAGGACAGGAGTGCATAAAGTTGCTGTCTTGAAGCACCTGAACTAGCTGTCTCTGAGACGAAACCAGATGAATGTATCTAATGGTTTCTAAATACCAATTCTACCCACAGCACTAGACCGAAGTTCATCCAAAGCAATGCCCTGCAATGCAGATAGCATGGATGCTGGGTCCTCAGCGTTTTACTGTTTTACTGCTACCCTGGGCCACGGGAATTGCTGAGAGGGAGAAGCCTTCCTCTTCTGTGGTGAGAAAAAGCAGCCTACTTCCCTGCATTCACATGAGGTTTCAGTTTGCTTCAAAATATTCAGGAAAAATTGGTTAAGTAACCTTCTCTCCAGCTGTAATGACAGAGAGCACCGCACATCGCATTTAAGCAGCAAACTGAACAAAACCCAACCAAGTCTAACTCTCAGCATCTGTTGCACTTGTGAATATTATAGGGTCTCACAGACAAAGCTTCACTGTTGGCTAGAAGATTCCTTGGGGAAGTGAGAGTTCTGTCTCAGATGACCCTCTTCAGCTTGCTTTCCCTCCCCTTACTGGCTGTCTTCTTTTTCCTCAGAGAACTCCTTCTGCATCAGATGTTGTGAGAGGGCTGAATAGAGATGTAAATGCCAATGAAACACAAAACATTTAGGGCACCTTGGAATTCATCTACACCATGCAAGGGCCAGACACAAACTCGTCAAGCTAATGGTGGTCAGACTCCTACATCCACACATTTTTGTTCAGCATGATACAAAGATGCAAAACTAAGTATTGAAAGCAAATGCTGTCCTGCAAATTCGTAGACCTGACTATAAACAGTACATATTAAGCCGGACACTAATTTTAGGGAAAATGGTAATCTTGCAGACCCAAATCCAATGCAGCCTTCTCTAGCCTGAGTCTTCTAATCGTGCTCTCTATGAAGTGTATGCACACTTCACATTTTCTGCATGAATATAGCTTTAGGTTAGATTTCCAGGTCTCTTAAACAGAGAATAGTAAATATGCAGGTCATTACAGATGGAGACAGACCAATACATCACATGTTTCCAACTAAAGTGGAGCCAAATTTTTACCCCACTTGAATTTGATCTTAAATTTAGTACTTCTTTTCAAGTTCTAAGTACCATTAATCTAAATATAATTAGAAAATTTCTGATAGTACAATGATTTTTAGCTCAAAAGGAAAAGGCATAGCATGACTTGAAGGCTGGAACTCTTGTGAGGTGCAGAGGATACTATTCTACACATGAAATAAGGTGGTACTGTTCATAACTGGAGGTCCCTAGTAACATTTTTACCAAAACTTGATATATTTAAAAAAAAACACAAAAAACAAAACCAATCCTTAGGATGCAGGAGTGAATGTGTACTTAAGGCAGTTGAATTCTGATCAAAAAAAACAAAATTCATCTGTGATTTTGTCAACAAACTCTTGTGTCAGATAAGTCACTTATATTAAGTTTTTCATAATTGACTCTCCTAATTTCTTATTTTCTGTGTTACCATCTTGAGAACATAAGGTTTGTTTTGCAGAGACCCTGAATACTTACATCTGTGATTAAAGCCATGGGAAACCAACATAGAAAATCCTTTAAACATGATGAAGTCTTTGAAAAATCAATATTTTGTGGTACAATATTTGGAATTTTAAGATGCAGCTTTTTTGGTACACTTCTTGGTCATATGAAAATAGAGTTTATCTTCTTACATTACCTATTTTTAAGATAAATTCATTATGCATATAAGACAAATATTTTTGCAGTACTTGGCTACCTAGGAAAGTCAGATGGAAGGCTGATAATATTTTTGTAAAACATCATGTGTGTGTGCATACACATGAATACTGCACCTGTGATCACCTGAGTATGTGTGTCACCTTCAAATACCAATAGTATGACGGAAAAAGATTCAGACCTTTACCATCTTTTCTTCTCCTTTTGGTTTTTTTTTCCTTATTTCTTTAGGCACTGGTTTTCATGGAAAAGAAATCTGGTTGAGCTGATCACACATTATACACATTAACCATCATATATTGTTTAATAGTTTTACATAAGTAAAATGGTGCTCAGTAATTCAGGAAAGCGTAAGGCTCTCCAGTTTCATCAGACGTGTTCAGGCAGACAATAGTTTGTAGTAAAAAAAATATGATACTGAAACAAAGAAAATTACATTCTGTCCATATTTCTCTTGAAACAACATCCAAACACATTGCTTACAGCAGTCAATTTGGACATTGCTAGGGCTCTGAAGAGAGACGGAAAAGCTGTTGGGCAGACCCATCAGGTGTACTAATGAGATAAGGGAGCTGGAGAGCTCATTTGAAAATAGTTGTTGGGAGTGCTTAGGAGGAGGGAGTTTGGAGGTTTGGGTTTTTCATTCAGGGGCCACACATGCTCCAAGAAATATTTGTATTGCAATATCTCAAAGGAACTCACATAGTATACCAGTAAGAAATACCAAACACTCCTAAGCAGTGCCCAGCAACTTCTGCTCTCAGTGGATATATGTACAGAGATGATGAAAAGACAGCTAAACACCAAATTGAATAACACAGCCCCTAAAATAAATCACAGTATTCAGTCCAAGTAAAACCAATATTCTCAACATTCTTTTGGCAAAACAATAAGAAATTATAATAAATTCTGCAGAGTTTTTTTTTTTTGTTTAATGTTTCATTCTTTCCCTTCTAGAGGAGAAAATCAGTGCATCCATGCTTAAGAATGCGCCTTCCTTCCTTATCAGATATTCCAGATATAACTGACTGACCTGCTTATTCCCTTGGAAAAAAATAAATCAATAAAAGCATTAGTTAAATGCAAATTATATGTTTGATGGTTCAGGTAAGTTCAATTATTTCAAAATATAGGAATATTAACATTTGTTGATAAATTCTAGTAATCTAAATTATTCATGTAAACTAGAAATTACTCAGAAAAATGGACTTTTGACTTATAGAATGATTTCAGCTCCTTTGTTCTCATGATTATGATGTCTACTTGCTTAAAACATACAGAGATTTTTCCACAATCATACATGACCCAGAAAACAGAGATCTTAAGAATTTTCAGTATTTCCTTTAGCTTGCAACCTTTCTCTTACCAGTCAGTTCATGCCCATTAAACTTTGTATGTATTTTCTTCCACTAATGATGACAGAAAACATGATTTAGAAAAGGTGTTGAGCTATATTTCTTTAGTTTAATGGAATATTTCCACTTTTTTATATGAGAAAGAAACAATATGAATATAAAATTCACATATGGGCTTTTGTTCTTTCAAAACCGAGATTTTTTGTCTCATAAACCTTTGGGGCTTTCTGGAAAAAAAAAATCACACAAATAACTGGTTTTTATATTTTTAAAAATAAAAATAACTCATTAGGCTTTTTATGAACATGAGCTAATCACATCTTTTTTGAAACACTTCTATGCAAGGGTAAACTACAAAATGCTCTCAGATCTTTAGGAGATCAAAAAGCTCATAGCTTTGAAAGTCAGCCTCAGTTAACTGCAGAAACTTCTACACATTTGGATATTTTATGATTGCTAAAATTTTGGATATTGGAAGACAGGACCGAGACCCTGTCTCAGAGTGGGTAAGGTCCTCCTTGTATGAATTTGTGGTCATCAAATCTGCTTGTAGAACAATCAGTTTTGGAGGTCTTAGCCAGAGAGAACATTAACCATTTTAGACACTTATATCAAACTATTCAGAAATTTTGTCCCTAATGATCTCACCCATGCTTTGCTTTGACATAACTGGGTCTTGGGTAATGAGCAGCTGAAGATGACTAGGTCTGCCCTCATTCTATCTGAGAAAGAATATTTATTTCTTTCATCCAAATGAGGTCCTACCAGACCAGTCTGTTTAGGCAATGAAAGAAAGAATGTGGTCAACTAAAGATGACAGAACACCATGGTAATCAAATGTCTTTCAAAATTAATGCATTACGAGAGCCAGTAGATCTTCTGATGAAAAAAAAAAGATGGATGAACACATTTTCTCTTCTCTTCTCTTCTCTTCTCTTTTCTCTTCTCTTCCTCTCTTCTTTTTCCTAATTGAATATTAAGATTTAAGAGTTATATATTTGAAAAACAAATGTGAAATTCATGTCTGTCATATCACTTACTATTTTAGTCATATCTGAAAATTATGTAGTGTGTATTTTTTTCAAAATTTGAATCAACACTGATGACTGGGGGAACTATAATTGATTCATCCAGCAATCAACTGATCTATTTCTTTACATTCTAGCTGCTGTCTCCTAAGACAAAGGAAAACCTTGTATAAAAGACAGAAAGAATAAGAATGTGGTGATGGGAGGAAGCCAATATAAAATAAAACAAAACAATGATCAACACAATATCCTAGAGTTATATTTAGGCACACTCAGCTGAGACATGAGGAAGAAGACTAATTGCGGAGGTTAGGTGGGTCAGAAGTTAGGAAACTAACCTTAGATTTAGAAGACTTACATTATATTCCCTACTGTGCCACAGACTTTCTAGGTGAAACCGTGGTCGATTCCTTTTACTTTTGTCAGGATTTCAATTCTCCACATGCAAAACTGAGGACAATAACACTTCCCACACACATTATGTTGATTTTCATTATTTGACTATTACAGTGTCTTAAATCATATAGATTTGGATGAGGACAAACAGAAAGGCAGGAGTAACAGCGGTTTTTTTGAGAAAATGAACTTCCTTCAGAGGGAAAGTCTCCCAAATAATTATAGACATTAAGACAAACTGCATTTAGGGGGATGTAATTCAAATTGCTGAAATTTATGCTGTAACATCACAGTGACTATTTGTTTCCTTAAATCTCCTCTTTCTTTGTTTAAATAAGAGCCCTAACATTACTTTGGCCCAAATTTTGTGCTGAAATAGAGTGGTATTTATTAATAGGTTGCTCTTTTAGTTTAAGTCTATAATTCAAAGTAACTATGAAAGTCAAGATTCAGTAAAACATGTGTCCGGAGGTTCACAAAATCCCTGGTAAGGGTTGCACTTTTATTGAAACTGTTCCTAAATTACATCAATTACACAGTTTGTGGTATTATATAGACTTAAGAATTGCTGCTCTGAGTTTGCAGTTTGCAAAGGCCTAGTTTTCTGTATATTCATTTAATTTATTGTTTTCAATGTAGTTGATTAACTGCTTAGGCTGAAACACATAATGCTGCTCTGAAACCAACATGGCCAGGACAGTTCTAAATTGCATCAAATCATGAGGTTCCTCCTCACAGAAGACAGGCTGTGAAAAGACATTTCACAGGGAAGATTAACAGTAGCAAAAATAGCACAGAAGACTGGCCAATAGTTTAATTTATATGCACACCCCCAGTCTCTTTCTTCCTATGGCAAATAGATAGACAGCTCAGCTGTCTGCAGCTTTCTCACGCCTTCTCAGGTACCTCTGTATATCACTTATTCACATGGGTATTCCACAGGGCATACAGGAGTAACAACAATTTACAGGGCAGTATGGCCTAATGGAGTTGTAACCCTTGTTATGTTCCCCTTATTTGCAGCACCTGCTCCAACACCACTTCTTGAGAGGCACCTGCAAAACTGCACAGCCCGCTTCCCAAATTGAGCAGGTCATGTTCTTGGCGTGACCTCTTAAATGGAGCAATTTATCCTCAGGGAAGTGAGTCACACTTGACTTAATGATGATGCTGAAGCTAGTAGGGGACAGTGTAAAGGTTAACATGAATATTTTGCACCTGATATAATAACAGTATCATCCAGTCTTCCTGGGAATAGAACAGTTGTTCTCCACTAACTTGGTCCTGCTCTATATAAATGTCTGTAAAATGACGATCCAAAGAATAAATTTAGTTTAGGCAAGAACTCACTAAACAGTATCCAAAGATAGGTGGAAGTATTTAATTTTTTTTTAATTGGTTTCACCTGCTATAAATATTGATCTCAATTTGATAAAGTCACCTCTTCAAACCCCACCTCCCCAGTGACTTCGTAAGTAAATCAGCTATGATTTACAGCTTATGCATGGCTTAAAGCCCCTCTAATAAACTCTTAGAGTTACAGACCATTGAAATCAATTAAACTACTTATCACTAGGCTTTAGAGTGGGCTATAAGGATAATGGAAAAGTTCTGAGATTTAGTTGTTCATTAAAAAGAAAGAATAATCAAGCACGGATCAGTGAGTAATTTATAAACATTATGAAAATATCTACATACATAATATTTACAGTGGTATAGCAGGTCCTGTTGAAATGACATCAAAAACAATAGAGTTTAAAAAGACCTAATCAAAATTTGTACCATATTGGTACAAATAAATTTGCAGATAGATTTTCTTGAAATATCTTTCTCCAAGCATAGGAATAGATTGTTTTCCTTAGTTGTTAGTCCCAACTCCCACTCCAGTAGCAGTCCAGCATATCAAGTCCTGAAGACAACACTGGATCAGAGAGGAAGTACAACCAATATACCAATGAAAAAAAATGTGGTTCAGAAAAACAAAGATGAAATATCTCTCTTTTGCACCTATGCACCTAAAAAAATAATTTTCATTCAATTTTGCCATCTCAAAATACTTTCTTTTCCTATCTGCTTTTTCTTTTACCCTTTCTCTCATATAGTTTTAAAATAATAAGGACAGAAAGGCACTCTCTACATTGGATTCCATTGCTTCAAGGGTACACTTGGTGTGATTCAGATCTCAAGAGCTTGAGTGATAGCAAACACACAGCCGAACTCAACACAGCTGAAACAGTAAGAACTGATCAGGACCGGAATCATCTCTCTACTCAATGTTGATTCGGCTTTACAAAGATATTGTGTACAGAACCAAGAGAGCAAGGAACTTAAAGACAATAGATTACACAAAATCTAGCCAAAAGATATGTGGTAGACTGTATTTTAACCCAAGCGAAACCCTGACGGTCCCATTTGTGTGCTAAGTGAGCCCCAAAGGACCAAAATCAAAACCACTAGTAAGTATAATTTCTTAGGAAGATTCTTAAAAATGTTGATTAATTTTACTTCTAGCAGTGGATTTTTCTTGTGTAGCTGCTGAAAGTTTTGTACTGCAGTATTCAAACCATGAGGGCAGCCATCCACAGTAGTAATAGCATTTCCTACAACTGAATTGCACTTGTCCACATTTGACCCTGGCATGAAAGCCACTCATAAACACGCAAACCACCGTTTAAACAGCAGACGGATCGGGAGGAGTGGGAAATGGTCCCACTCCTAACTTTACTCCTGCCAGAACCTTGCTGTGTCACTTGGCTCTTGAATTCAGCTGTGACAGCTGCCATCAAAGGGGAGAGACAGGTTGTATCACCCCATGGCTGGGAGTGCTGCAGTGAAGGTCTGGGGAGCCCATTCTAGAAGCAGCATGGTCTCTCCTTGTACCCTATGTACAACAATGGTTGACAGGCCAGTTCCCAGGGCAGGGTTCCCCCTGCCTACCCCAAAACAAACTTACCTGTAAAAGGGTCCTTGAAGACATTTCTGAGAAAAAGCAGTATTCTCTCAGCCTGTCCTTCCTATTTTCCCTTGGTGAAACTCATCTTTCTGAGTTAAAAGGGAATATATCTTAATATATCTTCTGTTGTATATAGGAATCCAGCCTAACATTATAATCAAATAAGACACTTATAATCAAATAGCATAAATCATATAGTTAACCTTTTGACATAGCAATTTTAATTAATACATTTTTAATCATACATGACAAGCTATATCTTCTAATGAGTGATGACACAGTCTAGGGAAAGAAGTATGCTTTTGAGCCTCAGAAATTTCGCATTAGGCATGGCTGTACGGATTTCAGCAACTAGGTTAGATCCCCATTCAGGAACGCTCACAAGTTGAAGTTTCAATACAAATCTATGAATTGCCTAAAGACATTCTGAAAAAGCTTTTTGAATCAAAGTCTTCACTTCCAGATAGCTTTTATCTCAATGTGGACAATAGGGACTATTTAGTCTAATTGCACTCTCACAAGAAGAGAAGGATAATTTTGAAACTCTTTGGCGCTAAAAGATGCCACTCACATTTTCGTCTTGTGATAGTTTATTTGCTAATCTCTTCAGATGAGCTCTTCTGCTTATACACAGTGAAGAAAGATAGAGGAAAAAGGTTTTATTTCCATGTTATGTCAGTGATGTGTTTGATAGTCCAGTTCAGCAGAAGATCAACAACATATGAAGATTTCCCCAGAGACCTTCATTGTTACTGGTGTAGATCTCATCACAATTCAACACATTTATTGCTCTGTCTCTTTTAACAGATGGCTGTGACACTACTTTTCCTCCTTGGCTTTTTTTGGCAGCTGTACTTTAAAGAAAACAAGCTGGACTAACAAATCTTGTTAAGATTCTAACATAAAGCACTAAAAGGGTAGAAAAAGTCTCAGTTAAAAGTGAAATGTACCATATGCCCTGGAACAACTATGCATCATTTAGAACAGCCTTCGTGACTGCCTTATTGTTCCCAATTGTACCTGGATGTATGTAGAGATAAAACTTTCACTCCAAGTTGTAAATTTCTTCTTTTTCATTTTTTTGGTCGGTTTTGAAGAATACTTTTTTTGCATTTTTTCTGAGAGATTTTATATACATAAATAGAGCTGTATAATACCTCCTTAGACATCCCTTCCTATGAACATTTTTAGTTCAAGAATGCAAAGCAATTTTAATTAATGGGGATGAATTTTTAACCTACTTGCTTTTTATAGGACTTATTAAAGATAAAAATGATGTATGGAGAGTCGCTCTCTTTAAGTGTACATTATAACCCTTATTTGCATAATAAAAGAGACTATGCATAAGCTTAAGAGTAATCATAAATGTATATTAATGAAGACATTTATAGACATATGAAAATGTATACCACATAGGGGAAAAAATCTAAGTTATTAATGTCGACAGATTCAATACAGATGATGTTATGTATGTTAATATTATTATAAATCCTTATTGTTATTCACAGGCTTATATTAATATTGTCATTATGAATCATATTCTGTCAGTTCCCGTGAGAAAATAAAAATACTTGATGGCAATACATAGTGGCAAAGTGGCATTGTTGTGTTTATATTAATGTCAAGTTCAAATTAAAATTAGTTCTAAAATTAGGGACGAAGACATTGTTTTGCATTTAAAAACAATCAACAGTCATGTTAATGCTGCTAATAAAATGATATTGAAATAACCAGCTTAAATAACTATAGACTGAATGTGTTTGTTGTCAAAGTAAATGGAAATATAATCTTTTGAAGTTGTCATTATTGGGCAATGAATAAGTAAAATGATGTGCTGACTCTTTGCCTACAAATATGATGGGCCTGATTCTTTTTCCTGATGACATTTATTTTGCCCTAGAGTTGGTTTATGGATGTCACCCTGGTTTGGTTTTCTTTTCCTTATGCCACAGTAGTCAGGTTCAAGACTTGCTGAAGGGCATAGATGGCTCTGAGATCCAAACAAAAGATAGTCACTGAGTATCATAAGGTTCACTGAGCAGTACTTCACCTTCCTTCACCCCAGCTTCGGTTATGGACCACATGCAGGGTTGAATTATTTTTGGTCCAGCCTACTGCTAGAAGAATCATCATGCTTGCTCAGTTACATTTCCATTCATTTTCTTAGGAAAGCTTTAAATAAGAACTTATACATAATATAAGGGGTTTATTAACATGATAATTGAAATTCTTTTTTGGAATTTTTTTGTTGTATGTGTAGTACTGCCAGCATTTTATACTGTTTTCATCAGAAAACAGTAAGTGCCCATGGTCTGTTAATCACAAACAGAATTCTAAGCCTTGCATCATTTTTTTTTCAACCTAATTTATTTTGCTTGGGCCAAAAACATATAGAAAAACCTATGTAGGAATAGCGCTCAGGATATTATTATTTCCCAGACAGAATCTAAAACAGTTGTAATACACTATAAGATATAGTGAGCACCATTTGTGAGAATTAGAGTTTGGATTGAATTATGTTGTTAATCTGAAGAGGATTTAAGAAAACTTAATAGCTGATCCTTTGGGAAATACAATAATCATAGAGGGAGAGGTTAATTTTGAAGAAGTTGAGTTGTATATAGATTCTCACAGACACAACATACTTTCTATAGCAAGCAGCACATGCAAATGGACATCTGTGTACACAAAGAACTTTGAATGTATGTAAGAAACTATCTCTTCATTTAGTCATTTAATTTTCATGTTTACTTACCATAGCTACTTCACAATTTAAATAGAGTTTTTCATATTAGTCTACCAATAGAGCTCGTCCTTAGTTTCATAAATATTTGGATTTAACTAAGGATACAAAAAAATCTATACACTGAGAAACTATGCACAGGATGCATGTATTAAGAGTATTTCTATCCTTTTTTCTATTCCTTGACAGGTCACACTTCTGATGTCATACAGGCCTTGATAAAAGCAAAAAACCTACATAAATAGAGTAACCTCACCCAGTTGTTATCCCACGTGGGAAAACAAGTCCCACTGTCTTTCACACTAATACAAACTCATTAAATTATTACCTACTCTGAGCTGAAATGAATTCTGCAGACACACTGGGTAAAACCTGACTTAATCTACTTGGGAAAAGTTATTTCAAATTGAAGGCTAACTAGTAGTCTGCACTAGTACCTGTGTGCAGATGCCATACACAGTAAGTACACAGAAACATTTGTGAAAGATGAAAAATCCAAGGAGAAAATCTAACTTTAAACTAAGCAGATTCAAAATGAAAAAGAAATGGTATGTCAAATCCAGCCAGTCAGAACTGATAATTCTCTCTGTAAAGCCCTAATCTTGTTTCCTGTTCGGGAAAAGATGATCTCAGTAATGCATAGGACCCTGATTCAGAAAAATACTTTAATGGGATGATTAGTTTTAATAATGGAAATTAACCCATTAAAATCTATTTACTAAATCAGGGAGTAAAATAGCTCAGAGAGAGTCATCCTTCAGTCTCTTTAAGAAAAGTTCTCTTTTGTGCCTAGAAGCACAGAACTTCGTAACGATGTCTTGGCAGAAAAGAAAAAGAGAACTGTACTCTAAAAAGTGTTTCAGAGTTGAATTTCTCCACTTAACATGCAGCAATAAAATCAAGGGCATTCCTTTAGGTGTATTTTCAGGCTGTCTTGCTTCGTGTATGGATAGCTCTCACATATATCAGTGATGGTGCTACACTTGGATCATCTACTTCCTGATACCATCAAAACTGGAGAAAAAGACCTCATTCACTCCCCTCTTTTTTTCTGCCTATCCGCCTTTCATTTCTGAAGGATGAGAAACCTTGTCTAACCTAAGCAAAGGAATGAAACACTGCATAGCAATCTGCAGCTTAGTTCTGGCATGAGATCAGCCTCTAAAGTGCTCCCTTTCAGAGAAGCAGCTTACCTACCTTCCACAAGTATGTGAAAGTCTGTTTCTTTTCTAGGTTTTGTCAACACTTGTTTATCTCATCCTACCAAATCTCCTTGAATTGAGTTGCGTGTCTGCAAAATGAATCCGAGGCTCAAACAAGCTATTGACATTCCCTGCTCCCACCCAAGAGAAGTTTCATTTTTCTGTTGGCAATGATCCATGACATTTAAATTCTGTCTTCCACAACAGGCTTACAGAAAACTAAGGAAAGAACTACAGTGCCAGTGAAGGAAACATAACTTTATCACTTTCTTTTAAACCAGCTGGCAAAGCCAGTCAGGATAACGTGAATTTTCTTTACTACCTTATTTCTTGACTTTTTACATGACTGACTTTCTGACATTCAGTAGCATGTTGTTTTCAAGATCCTAGTATGCATTTAAGAACAACAATAATCTCCATGATGGTGAAAAAATAATGGCCTTGAGATGACATAGGGATCTGTCAAGAATCAATTTTAAGCCCATTTTAGCAAGGCTAACAGCTGTTTTAAAGGGAAGTGAAAAGGGAACAACACTTGCCCAATCAGTCTCTTAGCTGACTTCTGCCCGGCCATGTTCATGCCACCACTGGTCAGGAGGGACTCCAAAACAGATAGTCTGGCTTTCTGGTGTATTTCTTCTCACTAACTCTTAATGTTAACTCAAGGCAAAGCTTTTCTTTGATGAATGCCGTAAGAAAGCAACATTACCAGAAACCTTTTCTCTGGGGTCTACAGAAATTCAAGCTGTAGGGAAAATAAGTCCAAACTTCTGGAAAATAAATTTCCTTGAAGACATGTGCCATTCAATGTCACCTGATAAAGCTCCCATGATTTCGTGGCAGAACTCTGAGCACTCGGGCCTTCTTCTCACTGATCATTAACTTGTTCCATATTTTTCCTTTCGTTCCTGATTAAAAAGAAATTAAGTCTTGCAATCATTTGTAAACCTGATGAGGAGCATATAGCTACAACTTTCCCTCTTTCCTGCAACTCACTATTCCCCTACCTCTTACATTTAATTGAATATGATTTATATAATAATAATGAGAATGAGAATGAGAAAGATACGCTAAATGCATTCTTATAAGTTCATGATTGTTCTCTGATATAAGCGCTCCAGGGTTTTCCCCAAATTTGCTGTAAAAATGATGGCATTCCCACAGCAAAAATATTACCATGAAAAAAATACACAGGTTTAATACGCAGACTATATTTATTTAATCATAATATCATTCTATGTTTGGATCCTTTCCTCACCCTGTTTCATAATTATATTTGTCTTGTGTAGGCTCACTCATTTCCATATTTGCTGTTGGGCTAAGAAGAATTGTAGGGACCTTTAAATTGTTCCTCATCTTCAACTATCTCCTTGTAACTCTGTATTTATTGGTACTTTGCTGTAGGTGGTAGAACTGAAGGCAATAGTCCAGGTGTGATCTGGCTAGAGAGGTGCAGTCATAATGCTGCTGTGCAGAATGATTGTTCCACTGAGTTAGTACACAAGTTCACATTGCTTTTTATTGCCACTGTAAGGCATTGCTGACTCCTACCTAGCTATTTCCCAGCTTTCAGCCACAGACCTCTTGCAGCATAAGGCATCTCACATCCTTCTCCTGGAATAACTGGGCTTTGGAAGCATTCGGATTCTGTTCTTTAAGCAAATTACATTTTTCCACATGGACATGTATGGACATCCCCATACAGGAAAAAAATATATTAGCTAGTACACCTAGGGACATAAAAATAGTAATATTTTCTCTGGCCAGCACTGTTTGTTGAGATTTACTTGCTTTTCTCATCATTTTGCAGAAGAAAAAAAGTGTTATGTTCCATGTCAGACCAAATAATCCAAAGAAGACACATGTAGCCTTTTTAGTACTCATCAACTCCTTAAAAACACATGTATTAATTATCACTTAGAGATACTTGATATCATAGAAGACCCTGTGTAAATTAGGCAACATTAACTTTGCAGTTAACCCTAGTCTTGAGTCTTGTCCACCTTTCAAACTCTTTTTACTTTCCAAGTATCTAAAGAGTTTTGAAGAGCATAAGGAAAAGGAAGAATTGTACCGAGAAACTTGCTGACCCCTTTATAAATGTCATGCAAGTGATTCTGAACACAGACAAATCTCTTTTCTCTTGGTTCCTATGGAAACATCCACCTCTACTCTCTTTTATCACCATATAGGTTATTTCTCACATCTCTAGGTATTTTCTTTCTCTGCTTCCCGGAATGCTTGAATTGAATATACTTTCCATATTTACTCCTTATGTGATTTGATACTTTCCTTATCGTTGATGGAAGCACTCAGCAAGATTTCAAGAGAATTTTTCACCCACCCATTGGCAAAATCTCCATAACTTCACTAGGAGAAAGGATGGACTGTCAGCATTTCTACACAAAACTGTTCCTATTTCAGGTGTGCTTCTTCCAAAGAGACTATGGATGTTCACCCCTGAGATAGGTAGAATGAATGGCTGAAGATCATATGCAGCCTCTCTTCGACATTAAAGTCACACATTTGCCTGTAAAATTAAACAAGGTAATAACTGTAAGCCTCTATTTATGTGCATGCAGAAATGTGGAATACAGGTTGGAAAGGCAATTTTCAAAGTGGGGTTTCTTGTTCTAGAGCAAAGTGATACTTGTGATAGATTCAGTACATTAAAACTAATTGCAATTTTAGAAAAAGCATAATATCAGAAGAAAACATCACAGTTTATGAGTGATATTACATTCAAGCCATGAATGGATAATTTCAGTCCTGCTGCATTTCTTGGTAAAGAAAAGGAAAATAGCATGGGAAGCACATTTCTGAATGTCTAAGACCAAGGTCTGAAATATGAACAGTATGAACCTCTGTTCTGAGGGGAGTGAGTTTTACCTCACCTGGTGAAGACCAAACTTTTATTTGACTTCAAGATTAATGGTTCTTCACATCCTCAGTTATAACACCACTTCTATCTCCCCCCAAAGGGAACTGTCTTTAACAAAGTTTATATCATCAATTAGAATGTGGTCTCATTAACAATTTTATCAGCGAAGTTGAGCTGCAACAATCTGAGCGCAAATAAAAATGTACATCTGTGGATATGGAGAAGAGAGAAATGTTTTAAGTTAGTTCTTATTAAAAGCTAACTCCAACACCAAGTCATGAAATTACCACTAAAAGCAATGATGGAACTGCATACTGAAGTGTGATAAGAAAGCAAGCTAAAGAGCAAGTCCTGGGCATATTTCTGAAAAAAAAAAAATAGAAGGCCCAAATAACCTTCAACTTCCTTTCTTTTTGCACTCTTTGCATTCCTACTAGATGATGCACAGAGAAGATAGTAACATTTATAATTTTAAAACATGAGAAAATATCACAGAGGACTTGCATTTGGGGGCACAGAAGTCTCAAGGTTGTCTTTTTGCCAATGTGCTGTAATGTTATTGCACTGCTGACAGTCACGGTTCTGCAAAAATGACAGAAAACGGGGAACAGGAGTAAGCAGTTTCACTTCTTGCACACAAAATGTCAACTTAGCTGTTATCTTATGGCCTAAGTGATTAGCAGAAATACATAATCGTTTCCGAAGCTGTTTACTGTATCTGCCACAGAGGCAGCCAAATTCCCAAGCTATCTGAAATCCTTTGCTTCCAATTCTCAGGCTTGCTTGCTTATATTAGAGCTGATGCTTCAATCTCTCAAAGTGATTTTGCTGCCAAATTTTTGTGTGCTGTTGTATTATTTTCTAACTCACTTCCCTTTAAGTAATGTTCTCTTTTACCAGAAAGATCAAGTGATCAGGCACTTTTCAGTACAAAGAAGCCACCAATCAAACATTTGTTGCATAATTTAAACCTGTGGTGAAGGAGAGACTACCTGTATAATTCCATTGTGTTGTTTACCCAGCGTACCCAAATAAAGTCCCTAAAGGCACTGTAAGCACACCAAAAAAAAAAAAAAAAGTTGCTTTTTCCATCTTTCTTGTTCTCTTACTCCCTCATTACACACTGGGCTTGCTTCCAAAATACTGGAGGTCAGTCTAAGGGGCTTTTTATAACTTAATCCTTAGAATCTGGAATCCACACTTGTTTTTTCTTCACCTAAAAGGAAAAAGAATAAAACCCAAAACATTTCTTTCAGTTATAGACTTCTTTTCTAAAGAAGCTGGATTCTCAGCTCCATTGGGAATTACATTTTCTTTTCTTTCTTCAAAATGTGTCTGGTTTTCAGAAGGCCTTTAATTATCTAATATAAAATTGCCTGATTTGTCTTTTTCAATGTCTTATATAAAAGAGAATACTTAAATCTGCCCCCTCTGACAGACTGTAGCTGAAGTAATATTTTATTTTTTAATTCTGAGATAATTTTTATGATAAATAAATTACTTTATTATGGTAGTGAATTACATTCATAATTGTTGTTATATTGGCTTCAGGGCTCATTAAAAACACATTTCTGTCATAATAATGATTTTGCACCAATGTATCTTAGTGCCATGCTTTTTAAAAATATATGCTACAATTGTAATAAAAAAACTGTATTTATATGCTATCTTTTGCCTGAGAAGAGACTAGATCAGCTACAATATATAATGAGATACAGAAGCTCCACAGAGAGTTTTAGCATGAAAAAAGAGGGTTAATGTTCTTTGAGTGGACAAGGAACAAACTCCAGCATAAGTGCTCTGACCCCTTATTCTTTATAGGAAATTAGATCCAAACACTGTCTTCCACTAAAAGATTATTTGTAAATTGCAATATCAAACACTAAAGAGAAGCTTTATCTAGGAACACCACATGTTTATCAACATTCCATATTTCAGGGTTTCTTAAACTATGGTCCCTGGAAATCACAGGTTAAAAATGTCATCATGCCCTGGGGGGCACATATTTTTCTCATCAGTTTATAGCAGGGATATGATGAAACAGGAAATAAGTCAAACTCTAAAAGTGGTGTTCTGTAGAAAGGGAATGTATTTTCTGTGTATGTTCACGTAATGGTAAACTGAAAAAAGGGTGCCATCCCACAAAATGCCTCACCTGCAAGTGTACACCGCACTTAAGAATTTTATGCTGAACCAGAAACAGCTGTGAGAAGAAGGCAAAAAGCACTCCTCCAACTTTTGAGCCTTTTTGGGAAAACTCTTTGACAAATAGTGTACTGTGTGTTTCTTCAGTAGTCATAGAAACAGAACCTGTGTGCAGGCTTAGCACTGAAGAGCCACAGTAGTATTTGTTCCAGACTTAAATGTGCTTCCTACTGACTTTGACTGACAAATAAAGTCAAAGATGCCTAAGACTTTTGCTCCTCAAGGTCTTGACCAAGAAAACTTTGATATATCTACATTAGAGAGCACAATGCTTGTTTTAAAGAATTTATCCCCATAAGTATCAACCAAAATCCAGAGATATAAACTCTGTTCCTTATATAATATGAGCGAATCAAGTACCTTAGGTATATGATTCAAAAGCTCCCCCTTACCTGGGGAAGGAATTGGCCTGTCAAAATACAAATCCAAAGGCACAAACTCCTAGTTTTCTTTCATGTTGATGCCTGCCAGGTAGGAGTATCTGTAACACAAGGGTAGTCACAGTAGCATTCCTCACATTGTCTGTGGGTTTGTGGGGTGGGATGTAAGAAGACTGTTTTGGTCTGATCAGTCTTCATGTGGACAATAATATGGCATCTCCATGACATGCAAAGGAGTAGTAGTTTAACTGCCTTAGCCAAAAATGGAACCAGAAATGAAGTGGTTTCCAGGCAAAGAGTGCTTGACGCTTACACTGGAAAGTCTGCATATTTTTCAGTATGCTGTCTAAGATTTGGAAAACTTTTGGAAATAATTTACTCACCTTCAGGGACCAATGTGAGCACTTTATTTGTCACGTCCTGACCAATGGTCTTAATTGCAAAAGTGGCAGAGGCCATGCTTTTATCTTTGCAAAGAGTGCCACTATACAGGTTTGGGAGCTGAGCTGAAGGGCAGCCTAGTATCATTCCCAAAATGAAAACTAAGCAGCAGCAATAATGAGCAGGACACACTTGTCCATCTATGGCAAGCTAACTGCAAGATTTTTAGTGACCATGCATAGTGGCTAGGTCATGTTTCCAGTCACCAAAAGGCAAGAAAAAGCACTCTACAAGGCTTACTCTGCCACTGAACAGTTCTCAAATAACTGAGACTGCAGACTACTGATTCCTTAGCAATTACATTCAGGAGTGTCCTCCAGCTTCTATCTTAAAAGGCAGCTGTCAGTTCCAATTGCAAATTCTTCCCTTCCACAACTTTTCAGCTAATGGACTGATTTCTGAACAGACCTGGAGTTTGCTTAACCATAGTAAGAAACTTCATTACAAACAGAATGTTGGGCCATTTCTAATTCAGCTGATAAAATCACTCCCCTTGCAAGAACAGAAACATCAATATGGGCAGAAAGTAAGGAGAGTTTTAGTGTTATTGAAGCATTAGCCTTGGATGCTGGGTTTTGGTAGCAAGAAAAAGGATCTTTCCCTAGCAGTGTTTTGGTGAAAGGTATTCAATATGATTGCATTGCCAGCAAGAAAATTGACATAACAAAGTTTTCTGGCTTTATAACCTGTGTACACTTAAGTAAGTAATCTAGCTGCTAGCCTGCTGAAAATTACCTGGTTAGTGGTACTCAGTGGTAACTGATTTCTAACAGAAACGTTTATTGTGCTTGTTAGTTCCAATCTTTCCTGTTTGCTTTTGATAGTGGTGATGGTTTTGTTTGTTATTTTATTATCTTTCATTCCAAAACTTAAGTTTCATCAGACCAGAGAGTCTCAGATTAAAAGGAATTATGACCGGATGTCATCACATCATAACACATCTACCCTTCTTATATTGCCAAATTAGAAGACCTCACCTAGAAAATGATGTTCTAAACAAGACAAAATGGATTATTAGGGCTCTCAATTTGCAGCTATAGAAATGTTCGTGTTTCTTCCTCCCAACTCTCAAAAAAAATCAACTCTTCTAAACTATTTAGTAAGAAAGAGTTTTTAACGAACTAGTATTCACTGTGATTTTAATTTATAGAACCAGATCACTGGAAGAAGAAACATGTTAGCAATATGATTTTAAACAGTTTAATGACCATATAAAATTCCTTTACATTATTTACTTATATAAAGCATGGCCTAAAAAACATACTAAATATTTAGAAAGAAATAGAAAAGGAGAAAAATTAATTTTATTAAAGTAACAGCCAAATGCGAAACTGTGATTGTTAAACTATAATTTTCAAGTACAGTGTGCCGCTGAGCCATTAGTATGCACACAATGCTGCTTTCCACCAGGCCTTACAGGTGACACTTTTACAGGAGCTTTTTACTAGAGCCAGTCTTCTGAGGGAAAATTTTAAGGGAATCAGCACCTTTTTATTCTTTATTCCTTGGATTTTTTGATAAGCAGCAGCTTCATGATACAGATATCTGTCTATTAGGAACCTGATGGAAATTATCAAGCTCTTTCACATATATCAAATTTTTCAAGGCAAAGATTTATTTCCTGGTAGTTTGATAGTTAAACTGTGCTAAAGCACAAGGTGAAGTTTTACTGAGATAGAACTCTACTCAAGTGTTCCCTGTGAAATACTCTTCTCTTTTTCTGTTAGGATTAGCTTTGAATTCTCATCACAGTCAAGTATTTCTGATCATATTTGGAAAAGAGATTGACAGGCACTACTGGGATTTTTATTAATATTATTCCATTGTTTGTATATGGTTCTGTTTCTAGGCATCATTTATTCCCAGATTCTTTTAAATTTTGACATGAAAAACCAAAAAGTTACACAGGTCTTTCTGAAGCTGCTGTTGATATAACTTGCAGCTATACGAAGGACACCTAAAGCATATTCTGTAAAATATTCTAGGTGTGAAATACCTAAGGGATTTTGGGGTTTTGATTAACATTTTGAGATGGTGAACTAACTGGTAAAGCAGTTAATGGTTGATGTGAGAAGCAACTCCAGCACACGTAAATGTCAATATCACTGAAAGACACAAGAGTATGAAGGGGCATGCAGTTTCTACTTTATAAATATATAAACTCCACTAACATTGTAGGAAAAAAGTACCGGAGTAAATTTGGCCTTCCCAGAAACCTTCCTCTGTCATTTCTACCCTGACCAGTTTCTGTGAAATGACAAGACCAGTTGTGGGAACTCATTTTACAGAAGATCTCTACAACAAGTTTAAGACAGAAGTTATGTAATTATAATTGTTAAATACTTTGTTATTCGTTCGTATATAATCGGTTTAAGCTCTGTTAATATTGTTATTCCTTATATGGTCACAATCTCTCTCAGTTACCATATATGTCCGTGTTACCATCCCCGTTTCAAATTTGGAAAAAGCCTCCCTTTTCTCCATCTATCCTTCCCAAGTTTGTAAACCGGTAACTCCCAGTCTTACCTTGTTAGGTCAGCTCTGCTTTTCTTCCAGACCCTTCCACGGCAAACCTTATAAAAGCGGCTGCCACCATGTAAATAAAGTTCACTCCACACCATCTCCAGTGCTGTGTGCGTGCGTGTTTTTCCTGCGCCGCTACGTCACAGCGCCCGGAGCTCAGCGAATGCTGCGACCTGCTAGCTAGCCGGCAATTCCCCACTGCTCTATCCGGAGCGGACCAACCCTCCATTCCCGCAGGTTGCGACAACCAGTCTATTCAAAATGGAAAATTTCTATCAGTTGTGATTCTAAATGGCTTAGATCTTCTTGAAAAACACTGCTACAAGCCTTGTCTCATTTTAAAGTTAAACCCCCTCCTTATCTATATTTTAAACTGAGATGAAGGCCATTAGACCATTTATTGATCTGAAAAATATACCTCCATAGAAAACAAGATAGGTCTTGTAATCTGCTATACCTCATAAAAATTATTTATTTACCTAATTTTGAAAAATGATTGGCATTCTTATTTTAAAACACTTTTAGTAATGCAGGAAATTGCTGCTGTAATCTAAAGCGGAGATCAGATTTGCAACTAATGTGAAGATTTTTAGCTCCATCAAATTCAAAGTTGCTAGCCAACGTACACCAAATATGAATCCAGTAAAGCTGCATGTTAAGCCTTATTCTACTTATTGAAACAAAAGGATGAAGATATGACACAGCCAGACTGTTCCTCCCTACTACTGTCAAAATTGTATTGATGTCGGCAATACCAGTCTGACCAAACATCTCAACAAAGAAGAGAGATTTGTTTAAATCGCGTATGTGTGTGCCTTGCAGGCCTGTCTCAGAGAAGATGGCAATTTCCTCTTGTCCTTTTTCAGTGTTCTTTATACATAGCTTTATGAAAAGTTATAATATTACCAGAGACATAGAAGAGATCCAGCTAGTCTTACTTGCTCAGAACTGAAAGCTTTAAAGGTTAGTCTTGAGGGACATTATTACACTGCAGGTCAATAATGCCTAGTAACCTTTGTTATGCCTCCTGAGGGTGATACACACATATTATGATACCCCATTCTGCTACAGATTAAAGCCTTTGGAAAGGCTTTCTTAAGGTTAGGAACCATATGGAGGAATCCCCCAGAGGATGCTCTGCAAGGGGACTGAGCTCATACAGAACAACAGCAAGTTTGCCGCCCCTGCCCCTTGCTCTGTGTATCACTCTGTCTTTGAAGAAAAGGTACTAAGGGGAATCTTGACCCTAACAGAAGATGATAAAATATTTGAGATCCAGACTAGTTAACTGAAAGGGAAGCATTTGAGACTTAGCTGCTGATAAGCACTACATTTCAAAACAGGGGAAAGAAGAGACTGAGTGAGGGGGTTAGTTTGGGGTGGGAACGACAATTTAGGTGGGTTTTTAGGTTGGGGTTTTTTAAATTTCTATTCAATTTAAGATTGACTGTGCTCTTCTCTACTTGCAAGTTGAAGTTGCTGCTCATTGTGCTTTGCAATTTCTCAGCTAAGCATAAAAATTGCTCCAGGAATTTTTCCATGGAGAATCATTTCCATTTTGTAAGGCGTTTGTTTCAATAGTCACCATGGCCCTTAATTTAGCCTCCTGAACTAAAATGACCATACTAGATTTTTCTTCAGTGACAGACTAGAGTGTGATAAACTCAGTTTTTAAGTTAGTCTATCAGATTATAGTAGTGAAATTAAACATTACCATTTGATTTATTGAATCATAGCTAAAGGAAATACTTGAAATCTAGACTTTACATTTATAGTGCTTTGTGCCTATAGTTTCCTCCTTATTTATTGTGCATTTTGGCAAAGCAAGATGTCGCATTCTTTTTCCAGTTAAAAATTATTCTATGATGTTGAAAATTAGAAATTATTTTTAAATGGAAGAGAGCAAAAAAAAATTCTGCCTTCCCTCAGAAATCCATAGAAAATCAAGCTAAATTAATATTCTCTGACTTTGGCTTATAGCAGAAGACTGGCTGCTAAACTAAGCTCCTTATGTGGCTACATTGCTTAAATTCTAGAATGCTTGGATCATCAGTCCATTGTCACTGATAGGAACCGGAAAAATTAGCAGAGAAAATCATATCTTCATCTGACATAAATAAATTGCACTGAGTTGGAGTCTGTTGTTCCATACTGATCTGAACAAATTTCAGACCTGGTCCTTTAATGCGTAGGAGGAAAAGTTCAACAGTTCAAGAAGTTCATATTGCAACAAACCTTTCTGATTTGGCTGTAAGAAATCTTTTTCAGAACCAGATCTGCTTCCAGCTATCTGGTTTGACCCAAAAAGCTAATAAAAGTGCATCGCACTCCCAAAGGAAGGGGTTTAAAAATAATTATTCATTTTGAAGGAACCCTATTGCCATGTTTTTTGTCTTTTTTTTTTCTTTGTTTTTCCCCATCTACATTCCATAGCAAAGGATTTGCTTTCAAATTTGGAAGACATCCAAAATCCAAATTACCCTATTTTTTCTCCACCTTTGCAGTGTCCATTTCTTTTTTGGTCGAAGTAAAGTGCAGTTTTCATGCTTTTTGTAGAATCAAGATAAATACTTGCCAGCCTTGAAGAAATCAACACAATGAGGAGCATAGCTGGAAAACGTGGACAGTAGATGAAGACATGTTGATGTAGTGTTGCATTTTCTTGTCTAACTTTCAAGAAGCAACAATTTGCTTCTAACAATGTATGTATTTTCTATTAGGATTAATTACTCTTTTACAATAACGTTTAGGCTCACATAGGTGCACGCTGATTTTCAGGCTGCTGAGCAATGAGTCGGGACTATCAAATCTTAAGTGTCAAGCATGTGTCTAATTTTCTCTTCTTCACACATCCCTGGGTGTAGGACTACACCTCATCCAGCTCTTTGCCAAACTTGCTTCACAGTCTACAAGCCCCGTCTCCAAAGCAGTCTTTCATACTGCAGGTGCAGCCTGACACCCCAGCCACTGCAGGTAGAGTTTTGCACATCAGAAACTAATAAACTCAAGTTTCTTCTTTAATGGTTCAGTGGAACACAAGTAGGCTCAGCACTTCAGAAAAGAAGGCCACTTATTTAACAACCTAAATGTGGATTTAGGTTCCTATTGTTGAGAATCTGGGCTGCAGCATATGAGCCGTTTTCACCAGGACACCCTGGCCTATTTTTCATTGCTCTGGCAAACAAAGCAGCTGTAAATCCAGCTGGGTTTATGGCTGTTTTGTATTCCTGGAGCAGCAGAAAGCAACTAGAGAACACCAGTGAACCTGCCCATATATATCAAATGCCACAACTCTTTCATTTTTGACTGTCAGATTTTTCAGAGAAATAAATCTGTACTTTTTAATGTCTGGTGTGTAATGGACAAAGACACTTAAAGAGCAGATTCCTCTATTTTCTTGGCCTTTCCACTGCTGAACTCTTGACTTCTCAAGCAAGAATTTCTTTTTTCCTTCATTTAAGCGGGGCTACCCCTCTTGAACTTCTGGTTGCAAAGCAGTGCCAATATATAAATAACTTCACCTTTAAGTGCTTATTATGAATAGATAGCACAATAGACACTTTTATTATCACCAGTCAAAAAGCACAAGAAGAGTAATACTCTGTATTTTTCCAGCACCAGAAAAGGTGGCTGCATGAAGGTGTCCCGAAGCATTCTGCGATGGAGTGATAAAGCAAGTCTGTCATACAGCTGAAGGTTTAGTAAGCCATACTTAACGTCCTTCCTACTATAAAGGGTGTTCATACACACATATATGGCCTATATATATGGAGTCACACTTTGAGAAATAATTCATTTTGCACTTGCTTGACCATCTTTCCATTACTCACTTGCAACCATTTAACTATTCCTATTTATTCTGCTCACACAGGGAGGAGTGATTTGACAAGTGCTTTCAGTGAACACACAAAGATTGCAGGTGAAAACTTTTAATCTGAACAGGCCTTTACCTTACTGTACATCACAGCTGGCGGACAGCCCTGCCACTGAACATATCAATTCCATAGTTAGAAACTGGCTAGGAAGTAAGTCAAATCACAGAGCTATACATTGAATTGCAATAGATGTATTCTGACTACATAATAGGTATATTCTGTACTGGGAGCAGTCACTTCACAGTTACTTCATTTTCCACTTTGAGGCAACCCTTCCCTAAGGAGTATTTCTGTGCAAATACTTTCACAATGGAAAAATAATTCCATTCATAATAAATAATAAGTAGCAATAAATCACATATGAAGCATAAAAAAGTTATAACAACTTGTATGATTTTCTGGAAATGTGTTCTCAGTGCAATATACTGTTGGAGGCATTAAAGAGCTAAAAATCCATTTATGCTAATTATTTATGTCACTAGCAAGGAAGCCAGCTGGAAATTGTCACAAACATAGATATGACCTGTATTTTCTCCCCTAAAAAAAAAATGAAATGGCCTTTCCACAGACCCAGTACTGACTCACCGCTACTGCTAACAGCAGCCAGCACACACACTGTATGAAAATGTCCACATGTATTTAGCTTCAAATCAGAGCTCATGTAGTTGCCTCTATTGCAAACAGGATATTTCCATTTGTTTTTACACCAAATCTGATAATTTGAATATTTTGCAGCCATCAGAATTAACCAAGTTTTTACTTCAGCAAAAAGAAGTCAGTGTGCAACAATGACAGCGTCACTTTTTGATAATACCTCTCCAGCTTTCTGTCCTACTTTTGCAGTTTTACTTCAACTGAGATTTGCTAAAATTCCTTAAGCATACTTCTATTTTCATTCCTTTTTAAGCCCAACCAGCTCTTTCTTTGCAGATGAAAGAGGGATTGGTGTGAAAATATTTACAACTCCCTCAGTTGCTGTGATAGTTTGGAGCAGCCTTTTCATCCAGCACTGACCCAAAGAACTGAAATCAACACAAAAAGCTTCCTTTTATCCTTCTCCTGGCCATGCCTCTGACATGTCTTCTATACCAAAGGCAGAAATAGTTCCCTGTGCAGGAGATTGAGATCTACCATGAGAAGTCAAAACCAAACAAACAAAAAGGATTTACACAATGCAGACAGTAGGAAATGTGTGAATTTCAGTATCAACATGCAGCAACCAAATTTCTGGGTAACTAGTAAGTGCCAATATAAATGGCTTAGTGCTGTGTGCCAGCCACACCAGACACCAGTGACAGGTACTCTGTGTTGGCTGTAAATATCTGCTTAGTGTTCTGTACTGTGAGGTGACAGGGTTTGGGTTTGAACTCTGATTAATTTCAGAAACTCTCATGAGGCAGAGCAAGAACAAAAGGGCATTTATTGATATAAAAGTAACATTCATTGGTTGTGCCAGGACCCCTTCATTTATTCAAACATAAAACTAGAAACAGTTCCTTCCCCACAGATACAGTAAATCATGGTCTTGATTTACAGTACATCTGCAGTAAGTGGCCACGTGCATGCTTTTGTCCCACTGTAAATGTGAAGTTCAAAAAGGATAAGGAGGGAGAGATGCATCCTACAGTTAGCTATATATTTCAGTATAGGCTATAGAATATTCTCCTTCACCTTGAATAATACAAGAAATACTGCTGGAACACATATACATTGCTATAATTTGGAGAGAGATATATATATGTATACACACAGTGCATATATGAGCAAGGCAGCCCAGTTGGAACATTATACTGTGCCAGCTATAATTCCATGAGCTGTACTCAAGATATCCTTGCTATTTTGAAAACTCAGCTATTAATATCTGTATGTATATTTAATAATATGCTCCTGTTAGCATACGTTAAAAAATCCAAGTCTTCTTTTTGACAGTAAAATTGACATAAATTTGCTTGTTCAACTTTTGTGGGGAAGGCTGAGGTCTGAAATAGCACTGGTGTCACAGGTTAAATCTCTTCCAGTGTGTGCCTGCTAGCTAGCTCTGCTGATCATCAGCTGAAATTCTGGGGACAGGATAAATGGTGAATCGAATTTCTGCTTTGCTGCCTTTCCCAAACATGTGTGTTGCATGAGTAGATATATCCTGGGTAAGGGATTTGCCATTGCAAATGCACCAAAAAGATAATGCTGATTAAAAAAGAACTCTGAATGCCTTGTTGTCAAGACAATCCAGACTCTTTTGGGGAAATATTAATCTGGGCTTTGAACATTTTAACTTCAATCCGTGTAAGTTCTTAATTGTTTTCACATCATTTTGTAACGCAACCGTTACAGCGCATAATGGGAATAATGTTATATCAAGGTTCAATAAGAACAATGTTTTACAATTGCATAATAATTTATAAAATTCTATTTATCATTTTATTGCTTAAGCTTTTACATAGTTCTGATTAAAAAATTATTTTTTTTAATCAAAACACCCTCAGTTTCTTACTTAGGTTTAGATTTTGTGGCAGCATATATAATTCCAAAATTAAAAGGAGAACTTTAAGAGCGAGTTGAATCTCCATTAGTTTTGTGGGCACAGTTTATCAAGAGAAAAAAATACTGAATATGTAGAATAAATTAAATTAATTTGTTTTCCGTTTTTCTGCTTAGAATGGAGATTCAGCAAAAAAATAATTATACATTTTATTTTAGTGTCTGTTACAATCCCAATCTTGGTATAATACATACATAATACCTATTATACTACAGCTCTGATTTTATTATAAACTGTCTGTATTTTCCAGCTCTGATATGATATCTGCTGACCACTGCTGGGAGATGTTGTCTAAAGGAAAACGCATTTTCTGGCAAAATCATCAGAAATTAGCCTGATAAGAAATGGTACATGAAAAGATGATGTTGGAGGAAAATTGGTCTCTTTGTGACAAATTCAGCTGTTGAAACATCTTGTTTAAATGCAGTTTTCAGTGAAGTAATCCCCAGCCTTGGTCTTAAACATTATTCTGTATCATCCCCTATACATGCATAATGGCTCTATTTTTTCCTCAAGAAAATGTAGCATATTCACAGCAGTACATACACCTGAATACTTCTAATTAGAAGGTGTGTCTCTGTTTTTAAAACCCACAGTCCCATTTTTCTGCAACATGTGGGAGTTGTCCCACCCTGAACATGTGAGTGGCAACATAAATAGATGTTAACATTAAACATTGTTCTAAATGTTTGAAATGCAGAAAGCAATGTTTAGTTTTCTTCTTTATGTCTACAGATATTAAATATCTCCTATGTACCAATGTTTATGATATGAATGTTTCCTAATCACTGATGATCAGAGGATAGGAGCACCTCTCCTATGAAGACGGGCTGAGCGAGTTGAGGTTGTTCAGACTGGAGAAGAGAAGGCTCCAGGGTGACCATAGAGGAGCCTTCCAGTACCTAAAGGAGCCTACAAGTGAGAAGGAGAGGGACTTTTTACAAGAGCATGTAGTGACAGGACAGAGGTAATGTCTTTAAACTGAAAGAGATTAGGTTTAGATTAGATATTAGGAAGAAATTCTCTACTGTGAGGCAGTAGCCCACGTTGCCCAGAGAAGCTGTGGATGCCCCATCTCTGGCACTGTTCAAATCAACCTGATCTAATGATAGGTTCCCTGCCCTTGTCAGTGGGGTTGGAACTAGATGGATTTTAAAAGTCTGTTTCAACTCAAACCATTCCATGCCTCTATGGTTCTATGATTTGGTGATTTCATACAGTTAACTGTCCTTATCCACTGTGGTATTTTTATTGCAGTTGTGATGGTCAACTGGTAAGAGAGAAGCTGTGTAGCTTTTATTTGACTTCTTGACATCACAGGAAGGCTTTGGAGAATGTAAAGTTTCTTACATTCTTTCTTAAAGTTTTTTATCCAAATTAAGCATTATATTGATAACTTGAGCATTTTGAATGTTATCTAATTAACTACCGTGGCAGTGAGTCGACAAAAACCTCTGTGTTTCTGTTAACAAAGAAACTTAAAAAGACCCTTAGAGCAGCTTATTGCCTAGAAGAAACATCTACATCATTTCTAACTCATCCATCAAAAAGGCATCTGAATGCTAGCCACAGTTCAGCGAGCTACATAAAAAATGTTAGACTGTGATTATACTCCTTCCATGACAGGAACCTTGTTTATTAATATGGGGTTTTTAAATGGCACTCCACAAGTTAAAAGCTTTATGAACATTAAAATACAACACATATTTCTACACTGGATTTCAACATATATTATTCAGCATTTGTTACCTAATAAAGCTTTACTTGTTTCTTAAGTGAATGTCTTATTCTTTAACTACAGAATTCTGCATTTTGGGGGAGGTAAAGAAATAATGACAATTCATAAGATAACTTAATGCTTCCTCATGAAACTATTTTACAAAATTTTTCATGTTATATGGGCCTTAGAAAAAGAAGAATCCTCTGTTTCACTGGCAAAATCTTGAACAACATTCAGTTCAATATTGAGCCGTGTCATTCTTTTTTTTTCTTCTTTTTCTTCTGTACATTTTTAGTTATTAAAATTCTGATAATCAGCTCTGTTTCTTTTTTTATATTTGGATTCTATTTTCGCAAGTGATGCTGTCTTGGAGCACTGATGTTCAAAACTGAAGGGTGCCAGACCCAAATCCCACGCTGTGCAGTAGTCTGACAGATTATGTTCCATATTACAGTGATTAAATTAGACCAGAAAGTACCACAGCCCCTGATGTGCATGTGGTAATACTTTGAAAGGACAGAAACTGTTCCCAACAGCTTCAAAATTGTCCAGCACAGAGTAGCTGCTGTGTGGGCTTTTATCCTCCTACAGATAACGTCAAGCATATCTACTGCTGTGTGCATTCTGCAGCCTTGATAAGAGGAAGAAGAAAACTTTTCAGGACTGCAAGACATAACTAAAACTAGAGTTTTCTCTCTATCCACTGGCAGGTATTTGCGATTAAAATAGCATAACTCCAAGGTATTTTGTTAGTTTTATAGATATTAAGGCCATAAAAGCACTTGGATTTTGGTTTTTTTGAGGTTCCTACTAAAAAGTCTACACAGCCATAATATGTTTAATAAGTACAGTAGTCTCTATCAACTTGAAATACAACCACAGTATACAGTGACCTCAGAGATAGGTCAGATAATTACTGTGCAGTGCCAGAGAAAACTTCAAGCTGTAAAGTTGTTGTTGTTTTTACTGTTAGCAGTGATAATGCAGCGCATTTAGGTTATGTAATAGATTTATATGTCAAATTAATCTTTTCCTCAGCACAATCCCAGGAAAGCACCTTTGTTTCTATGTACCTTCAAAGTACATCCCTCTGTGAATCATAGGTCTATGTTATTATTAGTCTTCTGCATTTACTGTGTAACATTATGGAAGGTGGCTTAAGCAAAGTGACCTGAAGTACTGCAATGCACTTCAGGAACTTGAAAACACCATTGGAGACAGTGAAAGGAAGTAATATATTGCAAATGCCCACCTATGCTTTTTTATTTTTATTTCATTTTCTTTGCTTTATTGGTTTGGTGTGGTTTTAACACAGTTTTCTTCTAAGCAGATGAAGGCACTTCGGCAATACCATCTATGAAGAACACAAACAGGTTATGTATTCTCAAATTAAACACATGTAGTGAGTGCAACAGGAAGAGAACTATCCTTATTAGGAGGCTAAAATCCACAAAGGACCTTTCTTGTGCTTGATGGTTAGTATTGACTGTATGTTTTCTTTGGCAGTGAAGGCAACTTCCCATGATCCCAACAATCCTCCCACCAGTTAGGTATGTCTGCTTGAGGAGTTTTATAAGGTTTGGGGAGATTCTTTATTGTTGTTCTGGGATATGCTTTTTTTTAACTTGCAAGACTTCAGGGACCTGGTTGAAAGCCTGGTATCCCAGCAGTAGCATGGCTGAGGGTGTCAAAAGTTGAACAGAGAGGTAGAAGTGGACAGAAATGGTCAAGGAAAGGAGGGAGCTCAACTGAATAATATCAACATGTTGTTACACCAGGAGTTTATGGGCCTATTTTTGGCATCCAGATTTGCCCTGAGGGTGCCATCAGGCTCTGCAAGCTCCTCTCACCCAGAAACAGCCTGTCTGCCCCCAGACCTACTGCTGGCATAGCACAGCCACCCTGGGACCAGGACACTGTGAGACGGCTCTGCAAGATGACCTCAGAGAAGCCTGGCAGGTCCCCATCCCTCCCTTTTCGCCCCAGAGATACATTTGCATTCAGGTCCTTGCCTGAGCTACTTGCTGTGTCTGTGCTGGTCACGCACCTTTCTGATCCTGACCTTGATTTGATTTCCAAGTTGTCCCTGGATTTGCCCCATGCCTATGGACCCACATGGTGCTCTGGGCTGCGGTTGACTCTGGTACTATCACTGGACCTGCTCTTTTCTTCTTGCTGGGGTACTATGGGTCCTGCATCCTGTGTGTGTGAGGGCACTGCCGTGCTCGCCACGCTGTCACCCACATGCACGGCCCTCTACAACTTCTGGCATAGCTGGCTCTGCTGTTCCCTAATACCCCGTTTCATAGCAGCTTCAACAGATCCAACAGATCTAAATTATGCTTGCTGAAGGCCTGTTCTCCGTGTGGTCCTCTCCATTACCCACAAGCTGTGCTACTTTTCTGACTCTTATACAGCCTCTCATCCAGGTAGTAAGGCAACTCCAATAAATCACTGTTTTTACAGGATTGGGTTAGTTTTAGTTAGGGTTTGTTCTGGTTTGGTAGAATCGGTTGTTCAACTTCATGAACAGTCTCAGCTTGGGAGCAGATTCGCCTTGATTTTGGTGTAAGAGACAAGATGAGAAGGAGTTCCTAAGGTCAGCAGGTCACTTCTTAGATCCCTCTAGCTGTAGTGAGAAGCTACTTTAAGGCAGAATGAAAGCTCCTATGCAGTATGAAAGCTTAGTCCTTAGTCACAAAGATGAACTGAAGGAAGACAGACTGACTATCACCTGATGACTAAGGAACTTCCGTTCAAATTAATATTTCATTAGTTATTCAAAATAGAACAGCTGCAACAAGAGCTCCTAAACTAGCCTTGTAATGCCCCTAGGTAGAAGGTTAGGGCAGTAATACATAAGCAAAGAAGGATGGATTACTAAATGCTTCTGAAGAGAGAGAGCAAACTCTTTTAAATTAAAAGTAAACATTATTTTCTCTTTTTTTTTCTACCAAAACTCTGACTAAACTTGATCCAAGCTCATAAACTATTCCAGTCAAACTTGAAATGATATTGTGCAGCAAATAAAAAATCATTAATTTTTTCCTCTGTATTTTCAAGATTTCAGTGCTGCTGAAATAGCCTTTCATAGATGTGTCCTTCTTAAGTGAGGCCTTCTTCACCAACAGTAGCTGCATGTGGCAGCTGTGTTAAATCATTAGCAAGGACTCTAGCATGTGATTCCTTCTGAAGTAAGCTGAAGAAGTTATTTCCCCAGCCTCTCTCCCCTGCCTCTCCCGCAAAAAATTGTCTATATTACAGAAGCAGCAGAGTAAGTAGTAGGTCTACTCTTGATGTATCCATAATCACAGACAGTATTTTAATCTATCATATATTTGTTTTAAACTTCAATCACCAACCAAACATATCCCTTGATGAACCCAGGCGGTAACTTCCACAGGAGCAGGTAACTGGGTTCATAATTTTTCCAGTTACTGTTCCCAAGTCCGACAAAACTTCTGTAGGAAGGGTAGGACAGTTTCACATCATCAAGTGAGCTAGTTGTAAGAAGTTAATGGTCTTATTTGAGACAGACACTGATAATTTGTCTACTTATAGCTAGTTTTCAGTAGTGTTCAAGTTAATAATTTTTATTTTGAATGGCAAAGACTTGGAACCTTCCCAGCCCTGGTGGGCAACCACCAGACTTTCAGCTGAGGTTGTTGAACAGCATAAACCAGAGCAGACAGTGATCTTGTACTTTCCGACATGCTAGCACTGCCTCCTGAATGACTGGAGAGTAAGCCAGTTCAGAGAGCAAAACCAGCCCTTTAAAAAAAAAACAAAAAACAAAAACACATACACACACACACAAAAGAACAACAACAACACCACCAAAAAACAACCACCAAAGGAAAAAGAAACCCACAATGTTTGGAGGGATTTTGTCTCTCCGAACCTTTTTAAAAGACATATAGATACTGGTGCCACTGAAAGAAAAGGAATGGATATATATCTTTCAGAAGCTGCCAATAAGGACAAAACATGCTGACTTATACTGACTGAAACTATCTCAGGATTGTCCCCTTTGGGGACAGTAATTTCCAGCTGTAGGCATTAGTTTCTTAAAAAAACTGTAGTTCAGTCATTTGTGATTCTGTGACCATAACGTGAGGTTAATGGCTGACATTCACTGAGTCACAGTTAATGTCATAATGTAGCTGGCATTCAGTGTAAATGACAGCAATTTTAGGCAATGGCTGTTTGAGGCAACTAAACATTTCCAGTCCAGGTCTCGATTAAGTTTCTTATGTAGCAGCCATGATAGAACAGCCTCATATATTTATTAATGAGGCTGATGGATATGAGCACTAATGAAAATGGACAGGTAGGTAATGAGGGAGGTACAGTCAGAACATAAGATTAAAGTAGGGTACAATTAAAGTTCAGCTCCCTAGTCAAACACAGGCTCCTTTGGGGCCCTAGGTAAATCATTTATGCACAGCCTCTCAGTCTTTAAAGAGAGGATAATAATATTCATTATCTTCACACATATATCTTGAGAGTATGAGCAATTTTGCTGTATTTTTTTTTTACTTAATTCTCAGAAGTGCCCAGTAGATTACCAATACCATGATTACAATACTGGGCAGAACTGGAGCCATGCAAAAAGTTCCTTCACAGAGCTCCACTAACATATTGGAGACATCTTTACCTCTTATCAGTTATGCTATTCCACTCTAAGCTTAAGGCAAGCTGCCAGGAAAATACCTGCTACCTCTAGGAGTGATGAGACATCATGAGACAATCTGTGCCTCTCTAATGCTATTCCCAGTGGAGCGGCCTTTAAAGGCTACGTGTCTGGGAGTGACTTGAAAGACTCAATAGACAATGGCAGCACAAATGTCAGATGCCCAGTAGAGGAGAAAGCACAATACCTCTCCTACCAAAGGTTGTAAAACAGGACCAAACAATGCAGACAAATTGCAGAGTAAGGAGAGGAGGGATGGAATTAGTGAGAGGGCGAGAAATCACTACATCAAGCCTTCTGGATTAAAATCAGATAATTCAATATAAACTGGTGCTAGAGTGCTGAGCAAATGAGCTACAGGAAAAAGAATACCTGTATCTTTGTATAGCTGCATCATAAGATGTCAAGGAAGCGGTGGTTTACATTCTAACCAGAAGAAAGTCTGTGCACAATCTATTAGCTCTGGCTGATATTATGAAGCTGTTTCAAGAAGTCAGTGCATTTGGGGATATCCCCATGTACATGTACTGCTGACCAAGGGCTACACTACAAACTCTCCAGAACCTAGGCAGCAGTTGTTATTTAAATCTTAATGATTATCTGCTGATATGAAAGCACTCAGGCCAGCTGTCCCAGTTAGTTAAAGCAGCCGGGAGTGGTTCATCACTGTGCGGGTGTAACCCAAACTGTGTATTCTATACCCTCTATGCCATTCCCCAGAAACTGTTAACGACAGGCCATTTGCAGCAGCTGCCCAGAACACATCTGACCCCTCAGGCTATAAGCTGGGTGTTAAGAGGCCTGTNTCTGGGGTCTGAGGACTTCTGACTCTACTCGTGGGAGCCAGGCAGGAGGACCAGAACCTTGTCTGGACTGCGACCACCAACCTCGACCGAACTGCAGCTACCATCCTCGACCGGACTGCAACCACCGCTCTCAACCAGACTGCGAGCCCCAGTCTCACCAACAGGTTTTTCCTATTTTTACTTTGGACTCAGGGGGACCACGTGGGGCTCGGCTGGTGGCCAACCAGGGCACTGAGTGTTGTAGGTAAAAAAACCAACTATCTGCAAAATTGTATTTATTGTATTATTTTCATTAAATTGTAATTCTGACTTATAATCTCTTTGAGTTGGGTTCATTTCTCCTGCTGGTTTACCTTTAAACCAACACACCAGCAAGAAACTGAAGTCTAAGAGGCTCACCACTCCTTAGAGAATGTTTGGAGACAGGAAGAGTTACCACAGGCAAAACAAAGATATGGAAGGCAGGGATACAAAAAAAAATAAAAATAAATGTAGAGAGGAAGTGAAGGAAGCAAAGAAAGAAGAGCCCTGGGGACAAGCAAAACAGGAGTTAACTCATGAGCTATAGAAGAAGCTTAGGTTGTCACAGAATGAAAAGAAACTCACACTGGGAATATAAAGAGGAGCTGTTATTTTTGTCAGGTTGAAGATTTTCTTGCTCTATTTAGCAGAGAATAAAGATAATTTGTTTGCAGCGCCACATGCACCTGAGAAACAAGTTGCAGCTCAGCATGCTCACACTAGATAAAAATTGGGAAAGAGTAATCTGAAGCAAGGACAAATCTCAAGGACTGAAGTTAATCCTAGGACTATACAGATTTTGTTCAGACTTCAAGGCTTAAGGTACACATACTCTAGTGTCTGGTCAATGTCTAGCCAGGGAGCTTAGTCAGATCTAAGACTATTTATGGGGTATTTATACAATATACATGCCTTTAAACAACTGAGCTTGCACTTTGCCTTCATATAGGATCTAGTGCTACCAAACTGTTTCTAGACCATGTTTCCTTGTGCAGTAAAGTCTGTCAAGAAAACAGGTGAATCCATGAAGACAAAAATCCATTTCCCTTCTTCCATAGCATTTTCTCCACAAGTAATCTGGTTTTTAGTGTTAAAGCTACTGGTCATCTTTTAAATGCAAAATGCATCAAACTCATTTCAAAAACTTTTGTTTGGTTTTGTTATATCCACAGCATTATTCCAGCCGGTGTGAAACTGTTGTCAAATCAAGCGCTTAGACTCAACCGTCTGTGAGAAGAGGTCTGACGCAGTTCATAGCTCCAGGAACAATGGGAAAACCACAGAATCACAGAATCATAAATGTTGGTAGAGACCTCTAGAGATCATCCAGTCCAACCTCCTTGCCAAGGTAAGATGACCTAAAGCAGGTTACACAGAAACTCATCCAGGTGGGTTTTTAATGTCTCCAGGGAGAGAGACTCCAAAATGGGAGGGAAGGTGCTCTTTGAAAGCACCTCACTCATCAACCATGAGAGTTTAAGACTGAAAAGGGGGGTGGGGGGAAAGTTTTACCCACAAGCATATACACCTTTGTGAAATGGGATAATTGCTGCTATTTGCTGTATTATCCTTCAGATTTTTACTTCACAATCAAATCTGGGTGAAGTTGCCAGCAAGTTTTACAGTTACTGGAGAGAACACTAGTACACACTGTGGACATGTAACTTGCGTTTCCTTAGAAATCTGGATACAAATATCTCGAAGTTACCTTCTCAAGGATATACATAGAATCCTGATTCCTATTCTTTCTTCAGGTAGACCTGTATTATCAAAATAATCTGGGGTATGGTAAAGGTTGCTCTTTTCTTCCTCACTTCAGTTTCTATTTTACTTAACCTACTAAGCTCAAGGAAAGCTCAATCCCCTTATGACAGAGGTTGAAAAACAGCAGGTGTTTCACTATCCTTGATAGTGCTCAAACTTGCTTAGGGAAGAAATAGTTAATGCCACATCCCAGACCAATCCTTCATTCTCAGGAAAACCCTCTGGTGATATTCAGAGATGTTACAGGAAAAAAAACTTAATACTTTCAGCAAGTTGGTTTTTCTCTTAAAAATCCATTACTTCCTTCAGAAAGCATCTCTTAAAATCAAAATTAAAATCAGCTTCTAAAATCAAATTGGAGACAGACTCTGCTTCTGAATCTGTCAGCTTGTGATATCTCAGAACTGAAAATCCTTGCAGTCTTAGAGTCATCATATCGTTCTAGTCTGAATCCCTCTGGAAGCAAGGCTTGAGCAGTCCCACTGTGTACGAGTGTGTATACACACATTTGAATCCTGTGGCTCACCTCAACTGTGAAGAAAGGTAGAAACCTCAAACATAATTTTCTGCAAGTTTCCCATAAACAGGCAGCAAATAGAAACTCTCTGCATGCTCTGACGGATCTGAGGGACCACTTGCATCATGAAAGCTCACTTTATCAGTCTGCAAGTAATTCACACTGCAGGATCACTGTAGCAAAGATCCCAATCAGAGCTCATGAATAACTAGAAGATACAAAATCTTTAGCAAACTGTCCAGCACTTTCAGAATAACTTATTAAGTAGCTCCATAAATATACAAAGAGTCTGAGTATCCTCTGCTTCCTTTCCCTTTGCAGGTTGGAGTATTGCCAGGAAAAAAAAAATATAAAGAAGAGCAAAAAACTGTCATAATGACTTCAAGCAAGTTCCATATTTGTGCTTTTGTGATTTGAAACAATGTGGTCCTCCCAAATGTAAATAAACGTATTTAGCACAATATGTTTTCTTTCCTTCCTCCCAAATGTGGTATAACAGTAAATGATCAATTCTACATGCAAACTTTGGAACCATAGGGAAGAGCATGGGGCTACTGGGAGCTGCTGGTCAAATTACTTTGTTCAGAAAAATACATCCCAGACAGATCTATGACTCATATCCACTGCCATCTGCTAGGCGGAAATAAGCCATCTTTGCCTCATTAAAGTAGAAATGATCCTCTTTTGTAGTCAATGGTGACCTACTGACCTGGACCCCAACAGCTCAGCTCAAGCAGGTTGGGACAGTTGACGCTGTTAGGACCATTTTCTTGCCAGTCTCAAAAATTATAATTTAACCAAACTTCCACCCTGTCCTTCTGAAATAACTCCTCCAGGTCATGGCATTGGGATTCATTACCCTCCCTTCTGTGCTTGGTTGAAGGCAACTAAATGTCATAAACTGTAGCAGAGCATCCCTAATCATAATAAATCCTCCTCTATCCCAGAGCCCGGTGAAAATCCCCTGGATGTGGGAGTGATGCAAGGAGGGACTCGCAACATCCGTGAAGCCCAAAGACCAACTCTGTAGGTATTTCCCAGATGTCAGCACCCAAATAGCAGGAAGAACTGTCAGTCTCCATGAGGAACAAAGCCAGAGGATCATCTGCTTTGCAGCTCTCAGTCAAACTAGGGACTTCCAGGTGCTCTCTGCAGCCATGGAGCCACAGCAGCGCTCATGGGTTCCTGCCAAACGTGTGTCACCTGGGAGAGTCACTGACCATACAGTGGTGGAGGCCGTGGAGGCGAGCTGAAAGCACAGTAACGGCTTTTGCATACTTGAAATCAAATTCAGATTCAAAAAAAGACATATTCTGCTTGCAGTCTGTGTGTGGATGTAGGATAATTTTGTGTGTGATTGCACAAACCATTAAGGGTTGTATTTCTTGACTGAAAAAAAAGGAACAGAAAAGGGGTGTTCTTGAATACACATTCCAGCAAAAGACCTGACAGCAGCTGTGAGCAGATAACGCTACAAAACAGTCAAATATATGGAGAAAGATGAAGTTAAGGTTTTTATTCCAGAATTTCTCGTTGTTTTACAGTCCACCTTCCATTTGTTTGTGGACTCCAGTCCTGAGCACAGCTTGCAGGTTGAAATACTAGCAAACACAATGGCTCAGCTGGGACTATCCCAAAATTATGGCCTTTTCTATCATCATAGGTACAGCATCCAGTTTACATAACATCACATGGCTCCAGAAAGGGAATATACATTCTGTTATTGCAAATTCTGTGAAGATTACTTCCCCCTGAAGATCAGTTTCATAGCCATGGCCACACTACGAAGAAGATCCCTCCTGACTCCCTAATAAAACAATAGAGACACTATAAATAAAAGGTATCCAAACTTTACAACTTATGACAACTTAAATGCTGAAATATGAATCTTCCTGTTTTTCTCTAAGACTGGTGAATTATGGGACCAAAACGTTTCTCTCATTCCCTCTGCCCACCCCCCGCCCCCAACAACCAATACCTCAGGAAAAAAAAAGTTTATATCTGCATTTTAAAAAGCACCTGAGCTGTGCTAGAGTGTGTCTGACTTGATGCAAACAAGCAAGCACAGCATGGTGCTTACTTCCTAGCAATGTACAACCTAATTAGATGGAAACACAGAAGTTCTTGTCAACTCCTGTACCAGGGGAACTTCTTTCTAGCTCCTTGCAAAGCAACGGAATTCCTGCACACTATTAAAGCAATGAATTAGGATCTCCATGAAGTATGGGAAGAATGGCCGAAATGGTTTTGAAAGCTCGTTATTGCATGCAAAGATAATGGTACAGCAGAAGCAACAATGTGTTTGAGGGGTTTGGGATTTTCACCTTCCATAGGCTGGGATTTGAGAAAAGATAGGATGTGACTATCCCAGAAAAGCACGTGTGTTTTTTCAAGCTTTTTAAATTGAAACCCCCACATAAATGTTTGAAGAACTGCCACTGACAGTTTCTCTGTAGACCTTTCCTATTATTGTCCATCAGAAGGTGAAGAGAAGTGACAGATGAACAAAATAGCATTGTGGAAAACACGTTTATTTGTTTAGTTTTGAAAAGTCATAAACTTGCCATTAAACTTGTCTGTTTAATTAGGCACAGACAGAAGTCAAAAGCTGGCTCCCAGCTGTGCCTGTGTGCTCACAGGGACGTGCTATACCTGCCAACTCCGAGGGACTTGCACGTGTGTGTGCTTAGAAATCATCTGCAACAATTTTGCAGCTTTCTCTCTCAAGTCTGACATTCCTGCAACGATATCCAAAACAGAGGTTAAGTTACCCTGAGCCTGGCAGGACATGTCAGTGAGATGGATGAAGGCTATCTTGGTTTAGATGAAAAATCCATGACTGATAGCAGAAGGAGACTTTTTTATGAACTCTTACACTGATTGCTGATACCAATTCTAACACCCTTTTTCTCTATTATTTTCCTTATTAGAAAAGCTCTAATTTTCTTCATCTTGTAGCTTTTTGGGTTCGCTGTTCCAATGCTGAGCTTTTTTCTTCTATATGGGCATAAATTGTTCCTGGCTGACTGCAGTCACATCTTTAAAGCTCACTTCTGCAACTGCAGAAAGAGCTAACAGCTCTGAATACCTGATGTTTACAGAGGGGTTAGGTCTAAACTGATTTTCTAGCCCTTTAGGCACAAACATTTGCTACTGAGAATGTCCTTCTAGTTGAATGATTTTAATCATGGAGTTTGCAGTAGATTTCCTTTTTTAATTCTTCTTCCTTTTTTTCTTTTTTTCTTTTTTTTTTTTTAATTGTATAAACACTTTTATGTGTATGTCAAATACTACTGCTGTAGAAAGTGTGACATACAGTCTAGTGCAACTTATCAAATCCAGGCTGTCTGGCAGTCAATTTCCAGCACATCGTGTTTTTCTCGTAAGCTGAGACTGTTACTATGGCCTATATAGTTTTGATTTCTAGATCTCATGAGTGACCACATACAGCTGCTCTTTACAGAACTGTCATATTTAGGCAGAGTGTGCCAATGCAAACCCTCTTACGCGATAAATATTATCTTGTAAGAGATTAGTCGGGAAAATAAAACAGGAATAGACTCAAAAAAATGTCTAGATATTACAAGAGCTCTGTGTTAAAAACAGCAATAAGTGCATATACAATACACCTACATGCTCAAACATACATAGACAGGTAGGTATACTTATATACTTAAGTATATATAGAACCACACTTCTATGATCATTGAAAAAAATAACTGTAATATTCATGGATTGCATTCAATAAATAGCATTCATATTCAAGTAACAATCTGTCAATTAAGAAACTTGTTCCAATACATTTTGCAAAGACATATAAATTTTACTTGCAAACAAATCCCTCTTTTACTTAAGAAAATTTCTAAAAACTGCTTCTTTTACTGAACCTTTTTCATGCCAGCTCATTTATAATAGAAGGGTACAGTAAGTATCCTAAACTAACAATTATAGATGACGATATTCTCTTTCATTATCCAGGATAATAGGCAATTTTCATTCCTTGGAAACAAGCAGATTCTACAGTAAGCCTTCAACAAATAAAAAGATGCATAATAGATGCTAGGATCATATAATATTACTCTTAATTTCAGGCTTTCCTCTGGATGACAAAGTTATACTGTAGATTGAAGATTATTTGGAACAGAAAATAAGATATCTTGAAAGTAAGATCTTTAATTGGATTTTAGAAATACTATTATGCTTTCAAAAATGATACTGCCTTGCATGCATTGCCAGAAGAGGTATTGAAATTCACAGTTCTGAGGGTGTGTATTTGTTCCTTTTTAGTTGACTATAAAAGCATTTCTGACTCAGAGTGAGTTCTCACCTGTGCAGTAACAGACATTCTTCCAGCACAGCCAATGAAATTAAACAGTGTCTTTAGCAGGCAAATTTGCCAGAACAAAGAAAGATTTTAAAAAACAAAATATTCAAAAAGATCCACTAGAAAATTGCAGACAAACATTATCATGGATTAAATAGAAAATCATTCACTGGAAATGGATAGATGGAAGCATCTAGTGTTGGTTATTTTTTTAAGACTCCTACACACTGTACAAACTGGCCTTAAATGGTAGCTTAGTTTGAGCCAAACTGACAGTCTAAGAACATCAAGATGACAACTCATATTCTGTTACTGCTTTTAAAAGAAGACTAACTATTTTTAAGGGGGTACATGTTATACAGGCTCTATCTGGTATGTCTCACAAAGCTGGTTCATTTCTTCTCTTAGCCCACTTCTGATGCAAGCCCAACCTCAGGGAAGGATTTACAATTCATTTTAAATAGAGGAACAGTGGACCTCTGAAGGACGTATTTAGTTTCTTTAAAGGAGAAGGCTAAAGGACTAGGATTGGATTTACCAGAGTAAAAAAGAGGTCACATAAACACTTTCCTCCACCCTCACACCAACCCCAGATAAACACTTAAATGCCATCTGAAACTGTATGCATGACCCCAGCTGTGCCATTCCCACCTCCATGGGTAATGGTGTTGTGTGACCTCTCAGTACTTCTCTGATCTGAGACACTTGTTCCTTTCTACTCTGTGGTAAACTTGCAGGATGTGCTTCCTCCCTCCAGCTTTGCAGTCGTAAGTTGGCATGCAAAAGGACTGAAGAATCAGGTAGATTTCAAGACACATTGTCACTGGCACAACAGACACGATACAACTCTTTTTCTGCATTTCAGAAGAACATCTGTTTAAATGACATTTCCCCTTACCTGAATGTCCCAGCAACAGGTGAAGAAACTCTGTCTCCTTGTTCCCAATCACACATGCCCACATTACATGAAACAGTTTGAGGTTTGGCATGCATTAAGCCTATCTTGTGAGTTTTAATATACTTTGCAGCCTTAAATAATAAAAGAGGTAAAAAGAAAAAAGAAGTCATTCAAGAACCGAAGGATAGAAGGCATATTTCATTTGGAAACAGGTGTCAAATCAGATAGGGGAGGAGAAAGAATAGGTCCAGGAACAGGATCTGCAGAGGGAAAACTCTGGTCAAAAAAACCAGCAAAGACTATAAAAGCTATCAGATACACTGCTGCTAGTGCTGACAAAGATAAAAGAGTTGGTGTTATTTTTACATGTATCTTATGGTTGTTGCACATTTAAAAATCCATCCTTCTACTCATATAAATCTCTTCTGAAACATGATAATTTGTGCAGCAACTGTTTCCTATGTTTTTTTCCAAATAAATGTAAGTCTAAAATGCATCAGAATGTATGGGAGCTATACAGACTTCAGTACATAATATGTTCTATCAAAACACCATGATTCTTTAGTTTTGACAATTCACTGGGTGTTTAACTATTATTGGAAGTAGATAAAGGTAATCTAAAGGTCTTTTCTCAAGAAAAGTTGTTCCTTCCTAGTATTCAAATAGTAAAGGACACTAATAATGCGGTATTAAACCAAGAAAAATTGACAACAATGAAAATATATACACCTATTTCATACAAACTCAAATGTTGCTTGTCATTTAGCTGGAAAACAAATTGCAGTACTCACAAAATATTTTCCTTACCAGAACCTTCTTTTCAAAGGCTGATGATTGGGATGAGTATTCATTCTGGTGAACCTAGTTTAAAATGCCCTGTTTCTTTAGAGAAGCATTAAACAATTAAATAGACTTGAGTTTCTTCTGAATTTGAAAAATTAGAAGATAATTTAGGGTTTGTAGCATAGCAGCTGCAAAGTAAGACTATGTCACATGTAGGCGATAGAATGAAGCTCAAAACAGGAAATCTGCTTGTTTGAAGCCATGGCATTTATTAGTGGCTTACACAGCATTTTGTTAGTCAGCCGTACCTCCTTAGCTCATGCAAAGTATATGGAAGATTTAATAACCCAAAGCTCTGCTGACTTTATTCTTCGTGCCTGCAGGGCTATGATCTTATTGGCATCACAGAAAAATAGTGGGATGGCTCCTGTGGCTGGAGTTTTGGAGAGTAAGGAAGGACAGGGAGGGGGAACAAGGAGGGGGTGTCGCCCTTTACATCAACCAGCTGAGTCCACGGAGTTCTGCCTGCGGATAGATGAGAAGACAACTGAGAGCTTATGGGTCAGGATTAAAGGGATGGATGAGAAGACAAGCTTCTCAGTCAGGATTAAAGGGAGGGCAGGTATAAGTGACATTATAGTGGGAGTCTGCTACAGGTTGTCAACCAGGAAAACTGAGTGCCTGAGGCCTTCTATAGTCATATAAAAGTAGCCTCACATTTACAAGCCCTGGTTTTCATAGGGGACTGACATCTGTTGGAGGGACAACACAGCAGGTCACAGGCAATCCAGGAGGTTTCTGGTATGCACTGATGGTAACTTCCATCTCCAAGTGACAGAGGAGCCAACAAGGAGAGATGCTATACTGGGCCTTGGTCTCACCTGGTGGGGAATGTGAAGCTCTGGGGCAGCCTTGGCTGCAGTGTCAATGAAATAGTGGAGTTCAAGTTCCTTAATGCAATGAGGAGGGTGCACAGCAAGCTCATTAACCTAGACTTCAAGAGAGTAGACTTTGGCCTCTTCAGGGATCTTCTTGGTAGGGTACTATGGAATAAATCCCTGAAGTGAAGAGAGGCCCCAGAAAGCTACTTAATATTCAAGGATCACCTCCTCCAAGCTCAGGAGAAATGCATCCCAATGAAGAGGAAATAAGGCAAAAACACCAGAAGGCCTGCACGGATGAACAAGGAGCTTATGGACAAACTCAAACACAAAAAGGAAGCCTACGGAGTGTGGTAGCAAGGACAGGTAGCCTAAGAGGAATACAGAGAAATTATCTGAGCAGCCAGACATCATGTTAGGAAAGCTAAAGCTCTGATAGAATTTAATCTTGCCAGGGACATAAAGGGCCACAAGAAAAGCTTCTACAGATATGTCCGTGATAAAAGAAAGATTAGGGAAAATGTTGCCCTTCTCCAGAAGGAAATGGGAGACCTGGTTACCTGGAACATGCAGAAGTCTGAGGTACTCAACTATTCTTTTGCCTCAATCTTCAATGACAAGTGCTCCACCCACATTGCCCAAGTTGAGAAGAAAAAAGCAGGGACTGTGATAATGAAGAACTGCCTGATGTAGGAAAATACTAGGTTCAAGAACAGGAAGGTTCTTCAAGGAATCTGAAGGAACACATTGTGACCAGCAGGTCAAGGGAGGTGATTCTGTCTCCCTACTCTGCTTCTGTGAGACCCCACCTGGAGTGCTGAATCCAGCCCTGGGGTCCCCAAAATAAGAAGGATGTGGACCTGAGATGATCAGAGGACTAGATCTCTCCTCTGAAAACAGTCTAAGAGAGCTGGGACTATTCAGTCTGGAAAAGAGAAGATTACTGGGAGAATTTATAGAAAAGTTGTGGATGCTCCATCTCTGGAAATGTTTAAGGCCAAGTTGGATGGGACTCTGAGTAACCTCACCTAGTGGAAGGTGTCCTTGCCCATGGCAGGGGAGCTGGAACTAGATGGTCTTTAAGGTCCTTTCCAACTCAAACCATTCTATGTTTTTATGATTCTATGGGAAGTGACTGGTTTTGTTTTTAAATCATTCCAAATACTTCATCTGCTGCTCAGCAGTTCAGATCTGTTCTTTATGCATCAGGTAGGGCACTGTCTTCATATCTAGACTAACATCTAAAGGGAATAGGTATCAAACTGCATGACTGAAAGCAGTAGTAATCATTTATGCATATTGTTTGGAAACAATTCTCAGGTTTAAAGAGTGCCTTTTGAATAAATATAGACCAAGGAAATGTAATCATCAAAAATGACTTAGACATCACCCTCTTCAAAAAGAACAAATTATAATCACGACATGTAATAGCTCTTGAGCAACATTCACATCCCTGTCATGTGTTTAAAAAGATTGACAAAACGGGATGTGGATATTAATGTTTTTTTCCTAAAAAAAATACACATACAAGATAACAGTTTCCTGGCAAACTGAACTTCACAGTTTTTTTGTAATTTTTTACAGCCTGTCTTGATTTATAGGAAGTGTTATCTCTAGTATGCAAGCTACAGTGCAAGGGGAACTGCTGTCTCTGGCCATGCACAACTGACCCAATTCTTCACATGTGGAGATTAAAAGCAAAGACTCTGAAAAATCTAACATCCTCTTTCACATCAGGGTTCTGAAAGTTTCACAGCAGTCCCAGGTTCTGAATCCCAGAAGAAAAAACCTCTTCCCTGGGAAGAATCTTTCCCTTTGGTATCTGCTAAAACAAGAATGAGACCACTTCTGGAGGCTGTTTTCTGCATTCCTAACCCCAGGCTGAAGCCCTGGGTTTGCCCAAGGAGCCCTCTGGCAAGCAACCTGGGAAGAAAAGAGACTGTGGGAAATCCTCTCCTCCCTCTTGGAAACCGCCCACATAAGGTTGCCCCACTGATCAGGGGTTGAAAGGCAGTGGTTCCCTCTTCTGCCATGAAAGTGCATCCCAAAAATCATACAATTTGTCTCAGAATTGGCCAGTTCTCCCTCCACAGTTTCAGACAGCATGGGAGCCAGGCCACTGACTGCCATGGCCTTGCTTTTCCCGCAGGCTTGTCTTTTCTGTTTCTCTGTCAGGTTTTCCCCAGTACAAGGGGAAGGCCTGAGATGTCAGCAACTCATTAAAGGAGCCATACTTGGGATTCACCCCTCCTAGTGCCACCCCCTCAGCTTCTGCTCTCTGCACTGGATCCCAGGGGAATAGACAGAGAAAACAGGAGTATGTCTTCAATGCACTGACTTTTGATACAAATTATCTTTTTGATTGAATAATGTGGACAAAACATAGCACAGTGCTTCTCTCCAAAGTGGATGCCACTGCCCCAGACCCAGAGACATCCACCTCCCATCTCAAACTGAAATCTGTATTCACCGTACTGAAGGTCACAATAATAACAATGGATATATTTCTCACGACTCTGTTTTCAAAGCACAGGGAATGAATGAAATCCCCATCTGTTGCTTTATATCCTGCTGCTTTAATCCTCTGAATCACTAGCAGTGAGAAAGGAAGCACTGGACATGCGAGGGAGCTATCCCATCTCCTTTCTGCCACACTGCCACAGCTGGAAGAAGAAAAGCCACTCAAGCTGAAAAAGAAGGTGACAGTTGCAGAGCAGTCTTTGTGAGTTCTCAGCTCTGGAAAGGACTCACGGGTCTGAAATAGCCTGGGACTGTTGATCTCCAGGGCATGCTACAAGAAGCATCCCTACATTCATACAAGTGATGACCATGACATCTTTAGAAAAAGAATTTGTGCCAGCTCTGTAACAAGTGAGGGGAGAGTGTTGTTGCCTGCTGTAAGTGTTGACAGCAGATTACCGTTTTTTTTACTTTGTTTTTAATATTTTCTATTGAAAGAACACTTGTGTACCTCTCAAAAAGATGACATATATGTGCAGACAAGTAGTGGCAATTGTACCTTGGTTTTCCCCTGCCATTGTCCTTTGATGTAACTTACTTTTTAGTTGTTATTTGCTGGCATTGTACAATAGGCTCATATTTCCCTTGCAAGGGTATATCCGCAGCCTAGACACCACCTGTAGCCATAATACGTTCAGCTCAGCTTTAGCCTTTAGGCAGTAGCAGCTTTTTTCTCTTTAGCAGGGCTGGGAACAGGTGTCCTTTGTTTGTGTTCACTTTGCTTTAGCGTGGAGCCTGTGCTACAGGGAGGAAGAGGAAGGCAGAGGATGGAAGGGTGATTTAGAAGTGAAGTTGTTAAAAAGGAGACTGGTGTCTCCTCTCTGCCCCAGGTGGACTTCCTTTTGTTTAGTCTACCAGAAGAGAATCATATTTCCTACTTTGCATTCACAAACAAAAACATAAGAAAACGAAACCTCTCAACAAAGGTGTTGAGAACTGTGGGCTTAGAGGAAAAAAATGAAATGGGAACAAAACAACCCCTTCGCAATCCCAGCTTCCCTGGATGGCACAAAGCATCATAAACAAAGTTCTACAGCTAATATAGTGCTGATACACAGGGATATACAATACTGCCCATAAAATTAGTCATGTGTTATTGCACAAAGTGGCGTGTTCCATAAGAGGTGCCTATTTAGCAAGCTTGATCAAGAACATTAGATATGAAAATAAGGAAAAAACATTTAACATTGTTGGAAAGTAATTAAAAATATATTTCACCATATGCTTCTCTGCCATTACTTCATTTCAGCAAAACAAATGCCTGGAGCATTTATTATCCCCCATCATTTTTTAAAGAGGCCTAATGTTCCCACTTGGCACAGGAGACATGCAGATAAAATGAATCAGCCCTGAAATGAATTGTATGAAATGCATTTGTCTGAATTCAAAAAGCTTCCCTGTAGTCAATAAACACACAAGTACTTCCTATCTTTCAAAATAGGTGTCTCTGCAAAATATTTTTTTGCTGGTTATACTCTGTGTGTAATCTTTGACAAAGGCTAAAATGCCATTACCTCTATTAGGGTTCTGCTCCAATTGCAGTCAGTGTTAGAAAGTTCTTGTTACTAACACAGATCCCAAATAGCCATGGTATTAAAAGAGCAAAACAAAATTAAAAAAATATAAATAAAATTCAACAACACATCAAAAAGCTTTGAAAGCCCAACTAAACTCTTGAGACTAAGTTCATCCATGGTGCAATTATGTTGTTTCCTGCACTGTGATGCCAGGCATACATTCGATCACAAGGATGGATTATAAGCAATTTTATTTTAATTCATGGTGGACAGAAGAAAAGGGTATCTTCTTTCATAAGTGATGATCTAAAGAGCAGTAGTTTGCTGGGCTCCATTCTTAGATTTATTTTTAAAAGTGATGTATCACTGGCCATTTAAGGGGGGTTGAGGGGGAGTGGCAGCAGGTATTATTCTTTGGAAGAATAATGGATTAATAAAAAGGCAACCTAACAAAAAAAAAAAAGTCCTTGTTTGTGTCAAGTTATAGGAACAACTATAATTAATGAAAATAATATATAAACACAGCTGGATAAAGATGTTCATGCTGTGTAGTTGATGTGGTAGTTTATTCATCACTGGCACTGAAACATATGCTGTTTCTCTTTGTCTTTACACCAACTCCTTTTGAGCATGTGCAACTTGACCCACCAGCCTGTATAACAAAACTCTGCCATGCAAGACAACTCACTGGCACTGACCTGGCATGGAACTGTGAGATGAGTGACCTGAGACAGAAATCAAACACAGGAGATTCTTCCTGGGTGACTGGAGGCAAGGAATGCGTTAGAAGTGATGTGAGAAAGCCCTACAATGCCCTGAAATGGTCAGTAATAGTCCCTCCCTTTCTGAGAGCAATGGGGGGAGACAGAATAGACTTAGGAGGAAAGAGTATTTTACATTAGTCCAAAAGATCTGGCTTTTTCTGTCACTTCATGGAAGGAGGCACAGAGAAAAGTATGGTAGGAATCAGGGCAACATGGATATGGAATTTGGGTCTCTTAACAGACTCAGCAGGAGCAAACGTTGCCACAGTACCACAAAGCCCATAGCATGCTTTTGCTAGCAAATAACATGTCTTTCCTTTTCCCTTCTTCTATTCCGCCTCAGAATGTAATTTCAGTTCAAACACCACATTCTGTTCTCATCTGAAAAAAAAAAAAAAGAAAGTGCAGCACTGGCTTCAAATGACATCTGCAAAAGGAAAAGCTGGATTGAAATGTTTCTGCTGTAAACCACAATGGGGTTTGGTAGCCTGGAAACCCTGGAAATCCTAAGTGAATTATCATTCACTGCTGATCACCATTACGAAACATGTCTGACATTGGCAGACCAGGAAAAATGTCTAAATATTATCAGATGCATAGTAAAACCATGACAGATAACAAAAACGTGTGAATATCAGCAGATGCAATTTTTTTTATTGTTCCAAATGACAGAAGCTGCCTCATCCATTCAAGCTCTGCAGGTGTGTTCGTTCGTCTCTGGAAATCCGTTTTTTTAAGTAACACTTTATCAGGCAAGAGGTCAACACTGGCACAGAGAGTAAAGGTGGTGAAGCTGGGGAATGTAACAGATTTCCATCTTTATCAGTGGGACCAAAGGCCTGGGCTGATGAATGTATCCCATCAACACAGTAGCGTATTCTGAGCACAAGGGTCATCTGCCCTTTACAGAAGAAAATAATCTGAGTCTGAATGAGCTTCTTTAGCACCATCAGTTCACGATTTGATCTACTCTTAAAAGTTTAGTTAGCATTACTGAACAGAACAGAGGTATGAAAAGAAATCACACTTTAAAACAGAATCTGCAGACATAATTCCTCAAAGAACAGATTTTATTCTGTGCCAAAAGAGGAATAGTTTTCTGATGGAAACTGCATTTACACTTCAGAAACACATTGGTATGAGTGGGTACAGATATATTGGTAGACCACTGCAGATGTAGACAATCCCAGTAAAACAAATTAAGTATTTAAGTACAAAGTCTAAGAAGTTTACTGAATGTTTGCAAACTGATGTGAGATCTCCAAATGAAAGCAGTTCTTAAATGCTGCAAGATTAATCGATGCTAAAAAAAGAATATTCGACTAATTCAGTTGGCTGAAAAATCTTTTGTGATTTTATTATGTCTAAAATCATCTATAATCTTCTAAAGACTCAGCATGGTGGATTTGTAGTATCAAGCTGGAAAGCAGAGGGAGGAGAAATATCAATAACATTTGGCACAGCCGCTCCCCAGATTAGCTGTATATGCCTATCAAAGACATCATACCAGCCTGGGATATATGTCCCAAGGGCCTCTCAGCTTCCAGGTCCATGTGATGAAGTAGCACAAAACAGCATCATAACCTTGCTATATCTATTCCATGGTTACTGTGCACACTGTAGATGTTAATGCAAAATCTGTTTTAATTAACTATAATTTTTAGCTACTCAGAGTAACTGAAGCTCACTTTTCTTCAGCAAGGACCTGTATTGTGTTAAGTATAAATTAGCTCGATTTTCAGCTCAGAAGCTGTGCATAAGACTATTGCTGTCCTGATTAAAAATAAATAAATAAATAAATAAATAAATAAATTTCTGCCAGAAAGAGAAAGAATAAATAAGTGTCATCTCCTGACAAACATAAAAGCAGAGGAGGAAACACATATGTGATTTGGAAACAGGATTACTCATAGATTCAGAAGTAATAAATCCAATTACCTTGCTTGATTCATCAATAAATGCGAAAGTAGTATTTGTTTTGTTATCAAATTAAGTTATTCTTTGGAAGTAATCCACTTAAAATAATTGTTTCCTAGCATCAAGGAAGGTAATCAGTAAAAAAGAACACAAAATGTCTTTCTACTGCTTTCTGTAAAAGGCTTTTTCACATTTTTTTGAGAACCAGATTATTCCATTATAAACAGTGGCAGAGAAATTCAAGGAATCCAGACAAGTAAATGCTGCTTTTATAACATCTTTTCCTCCAACTATCTGTCACGGTTTAAAAGCAAAAGTTGTCACACCCTAGATTTGGAGTAAAATTGGTCTTTTGGGAACTCTGTAAATCAGCTACTGTTGAATTCTCTATCCTCGGTGAAGCAATGTCCATGAAACCTTTTACCTGTCAGGGCTGGAGTATTCTCAAGAGCATCTTCTGTTCGCAGGACATTACTCTCTGTGTGCAGAGTACAAAAATATTGGGAACACTGGTTCACCAATATTGATACAACAAATACAGGTTCACACATCTCAGCATTAATAGTTTGAGTAGAGGCAGAGGGAGATGAAAAAGCCTACAAAAAGCAATCCATTGTGGCTAAAATTTGTTCCTGTAATTTTATGACTAATGTGAGTGGAACTTGCAAATGTCATATATGAAGTAAAACAGGGAGGAAAAATCATTAAAATCTTAACCTTCCTTCTTCTAAATCTCCTTTCTGCCAGGCAGCCATATTGTCTACAGTCTTTGAGCTTTCAGACAGTAAGGCATCTAGAATACTATCTCGTAGTCAGTTTGGTATGCAAAAGAATTAAACATCCCTCTGCTTTTTGAAAAGGAAATCATCAGGCAAGGCTTTTATTTGGTATCTGATTCATCTCATGCAGAGTGAGATCCAAAACTCGGATTAGAGAGATTATCTGGCAATGACCAGAAGGTTTTGTATTCACTCTGTTCTAGTAAGACTTGAGGAGGTTTTCATCCATCTGCTAGGGAAGTCTCCACTGTGTTTTTTTGGGAAGGGGCGAACCAACTTACATTGCCATGCTAGACATACCAGAATAGAATTTAAGACAAAGCTGTGACTCACGGATGATAATTTTAAAATAAAAAGTTTTCTATCTTTGGACGAGTCATAGTCTGGAGCAGCCTTCTGATAGTGTAACCATCAAGCAAATGATCAATTTTAACCTGGAACTAGAGGCATTTATGTCATTGTCCATGGAAAGCACCATAGTGTGAGAACCTGGTTCCATGACCCAGAGACTCCTTTTCCCCCTGTATCCTATGCTCCTAAATTGCTAGAAGCTGCAGCGTTGTACCAGACCACAGTTCTCTAATGAAAGCAGCCATTAACCCTTCAGGCATGTAGGCTGTTCAGCTTTATACTATTGCATATATTCAAGCTCAAGTCTAGCATAATAATGGATGAGCCACAGAATTCTTTGGAGTTAATTATTTCAGCATGGCAATCTATTTCTGGGTGTCACTAATACTAATGTGGAGGTTGTATGTACTTATCTAGGACCATATTTTTAGCTGGCAGAGACCCATCTGAAGGCATAGTTGGCTGTCTAGAGTTGGAACAAAATGTCAAACCAACCAACATTTAAAAATATTAATGTAATTACATGCTGAAAAGTGATAACTATGTAAGTAAATACAAATGGATTTCAGCTTCAACTTGTCGAATATGCTATTTTGTTTTTTCTTGCAATGGGCATCAATCATTTTATTTTTTAAGATTCACTATCCAAATATTTTTACATACTCTAGTGAAATATTTTTGTTTAACTTTGAACACATTATGAAATAATGCATTTCTAATGTTTACAAAAAAAAAACAAACAACCTAACACATTGTAACATTTACAAAACATTTACCTATTCTTTAAGATACTAATTATATCTAAAAATATTAAATTCAAAATTCTCATTAAATACTCAGGTGTTAGAATGATGATTGGAATTGCCATTATAAACATTATAAAAAATTATAATAGCACATTCTTCTGAAATAGTTTAATCCAGCAGTTTCATTTAATGATACTCATTCTCAAATGAAATTGCTGTACTTGAAATTTTGGGGAACCTGAACTCAGTGGAGAGCAGTTTAGGTCATAATAACCAATGATGTATCAGAACAGAAATCTAGGATAGTCTAAGGGAGAGAAAACCAACAGTGATTAAAATAAATGAACAAAGAACAAAACTCATAGATATAAATTAAATCAAATACCTTTAGGCTCCTGTGAAGTCTGAAGCATAGCACTACAGGCTAATTTCAGAGAGGAAAATCAGAGGAGGAATTCTGCAGTGATTCTAAATAAAGTATACTGTGAGCACAAGGATTAACCGCAGTGCATTACATGAAAAATTAATCTATTTTTGTCATCTGGATTCTATGACTCCATATTTTTCAGTTCCACTATAACAGCATTTGGGATATTTTTTTTCTCCTCTTCACCACACTTATAAGATTTTTCACTGAGAATTCATTTGAATAACAGATCAAAAGCACCTCTGGAGTGTGTACACACCAAGACCATATGACTGGGGGGAGCATTTTCCCTTGTAAAATTCTCAATTCTGAAATCCACCATTATTTCTTCACATGAAGTCCATGGATCTTGATCTTTAAGTTGTGCTATGGACACAATTCAGTGCTGAGGAGACTAGCAATAAGAAACTGAAACTAGAGCGTGAGGACTTGGCTCCCTTAACATTTGAGGGCTTGTGCTGGATGGACCTCTGCTAAGGAGGCCAGAAGAACTCTGTGATTCTAAATCTTGTGTGCCTCACCTGTAGGGGAACTGCAAACTGGGGAAGACTCAGACTCTTCTGAAGCTTTCTCATTCCCCGATTTTCTAAAAAAAAAAAGGAAATATGCTTGTGACTGAGGTGGGCACCATTGCACGTTTCAGGTGGTGTTCAGAGAAGGAAAGGGCACCAGAACCCAAAGGCAGAGCCTCTGTGCTTAAGGGCAAACTTGAACCAAACAATTAGAAGTGCTTTGAGTAGAAAAATTTAGCCCTTTCCCACTTTATTTTTAAAATCTGGAATCCCCTACAAAGTTTAATAATGCATTTGTTAATACTTTCATTATTTGGAGTTCTGCTAAGCCACTCTCATTACACATACATAGCCAAATCCAAACAGGGTGTGTGATCTTGAGATACATGGGCTTCTTCAACTCTAGCTATTCATTTCACAGAACCAGGCAGGACAGAGCAGTAATTAAATAAAATATCAGATTTATGTCTGAAAGGAATCAAACTATCAAGGCAGACTGAAAATGCATAAACATTTTTGTTAAACAGAAGTTCACAAAACCCTGGGTGATATATAGAGCAATGAATTTCATTGTCAAAGGTTAAGTTCTGGGTGCATGAATCAGTTCAGGCTTTATTATTTCTGAAGCACTTTGTGGAACAGACGAAAAACCTGCCATCACTCTGAACATGGCTCCCCACGGAGGTGGAACTCACACCCAGAAGACATCAGAAACCTTAGAACCTCAGTGCTTTCAGAAACCAACATGGAACTTGTCTTTTACATTCAATCTTTCCTTGGAAACTCACACAGAGCAATTTCATTTTTTCCACTAGCATGGAAAGCAGACAGTCATAGAGATCCCTTTCTGTCTGTGATGAACAGCTGTAGGTCTACAGATGTTGGGTTTCATTTGGTAGAGCACAGCCATTATATCCTCTACGTTAAAAGGTGGTGAGCTGGGTTTTGATGTGCTGTTGTTAAGTGGCATAGCTCCATTTGCACTTCTTGGAGGTCCGGACCGGTGTCTCCATCTGGGTTTGTCCTTTTGCAAGCTGAGCTCAGTGAACTTAGGTTCATACAGAGAGCACAGGCTTTGAAGTTATCAGAGGCAGGTGTCAATGTTACCATCAATAGCACTTCTGACACCTGACTTCAACTGGGATTCTAACTGCATTTTTACCAATACACAATCCTTTAACTTCCTCTAACTTAGCATAATTGCATTACAAGAATTTCAATGAGTTCTTTGAACCAAGGTACAATTAACATCCTTTCAAAGACATTCTCACCCAGTTTACCCTAGGTAAACTTCCTTTCTGAAAAAGAAAAAAAAAGAGTCTGTTTAAGTGTAAATCAGCTTCTTCACTTCTGGAAATTGTTTCCAGTCTCTTCTCAAATACACTTTCACACCAAAATCTGTCTGCAAGGCTTTGCATGTTGTAAGGCACATTTTCAGTTAGAAAATAGAAAAACAATGAAGTTAATTTTAAAGATATAGTTGATTGTCAGAAAATGAGTCTCTGTCTCTAGATTATTAGCCCATGGATTCAAGTAAAAGCTACTGATAATGGATTCCTAGGTAAAAGATATCAGTGGTCTTCCACTTTTAATCTCATTTTTAAAGTGTTCGGCAAACTTTGGCTGATTGGAAACTGAATGGCTGTAGGAGACAGATGTAAAATAGCGTGAATGAAGCCAAGACAGGGTGATCTGTCCACTGTTAGGTAAAGAGGAGACTTCAGCCTCCAGAGCTGTCATTTTACCACCTCTCTAGAACACTAAAATACACGTTTAGAAAAGTCCAAGTGTCTTAATCAGTACACGGTGTCATTTAGGGTATCATCTGACATTAGCTAATCGCGCACATCCTCTTCACTTCCTTAAGCCAGGCGCTGCTACTGAATGGGAGAAGATAAGAACCCTGTTTTAAAAAAACATTTTAAAATTACAATGCTTAATTTCATCATTATTTTTAGGAAAGAAAAACTTTATAAGCAGTTAAAATAACAATCCATGGCCATGTGGTAGCAGGCAGGCAAGTGTAGGTGAAGGTACTGTGCTATAAGAAGCTTTGAAATGTCATAACAAATTCTTTTTTCTTTGCATCTAATCATGCTGCACTCAAGCCATGTAATTTCCAGAGGCAGCCCATTTGTTTGCTGTGAACATTTATGAGTTTATATATCATATAATATTTGTTAGAATTTGGATAGAAAACTAAGAGTTTTAATGGCGAAGTTGTTTCTTATTTTTTTAAACACGCACAAAAGGGCTTGAACTACTGCCTATTTTTTTTTTCTTGGATTATCAAGGATTAACTTAATGATTTCTGTGGAAAAAAAATCTGAAAGGGAAACAGGGAAATAGAAAAGGAGAGAAGAGTTTTGGTCATATTTAAACACAAGAAATCATTGCTAATAGTTAAGCAGATGTGATGACATGATAATTTCCACAGCTTATGGGTTCAGTTGAGATTGAGTTTGTTCTGACATGAATGTTCAGCCTTTACACATCCTTACATTGGAGATGTAATAAGCTTCATCTCTTTTCCTGAAATATCTGATGCTATGACTAAAACACAATCTCCTTCATCATAGGATTTTTGGTCAGGAAAACATTGTTCACGGTTAACACATAATCACTTTTGGCTCCCCCAAAATATCACTTAACTGTCAGGACAGGGTCATGCATTTATTCCTGGACAGCAAGGGGAGCTGGGTACAATTGTATAATCCATTTTAGGGTTCAGGACCTGGAACAAGAAATCTTAATGATATTTTAACTTCTGAGTTTAGTGGTTTACACAAAATATTTTGATACTTCTTGTTTAAGTCCAAAGTAGTAAAAATGCTTATAAAGTTTATCCTACATCTGGCAAATACACAGTAGAGGAGATCTAAATCTGTGTTCCGGAACTAATACTTTCAAAATGGAGTCAAAGGAGGATTTAATCAAGTAGAGTTAATAAATTCACGAAGCCCTTATGATCACTGTGGTCATGCTTTTAGAAAAGATCACAAATCTCAAAGACAGCTGCTCTCAAAACAACCCAGAAAAAATGAATAAAGTGGAACAAGCTTAAGCTCCCAGAAACTTGTTCCTTGCTGTGCTAGTCCAGATTGTGTCTGCGATGAGGAGATAAAAAGCACTGGATTCACACTGCTCCAAAATTGAAGGAGAGCAGGGGTGAATCAGGCTGTTAAATTTATAATCAGATCTGTTGATTGTCTGTAGTACTTTTAGTTCTGCTCTGTTTTAAAATAACTGGGATTTTACTTAAAAAAGAGAGCATATAACTCAAACTGCCTAGTAGCCCTGAAAAGCTGTTTGAAAAAGCTGAATTCTCAGATTGTCAGATAATTTCTTACAAATTTCTACTCAAATTAATTGATTAAAAAATCCATAGGGGAGCAGACGTGGGAGAGACTTCAACCATTGAGCATATCTTTTCCACTGAGATCAAGGTGTTCCAACTTGTTGCATTAGGGTTTTTTTTGGTTGGGCTTTTTTTGTTTGGTTTTGTTTGTTTGTTTGTTTTTCACTTGAGCTGTCAGATCACACCTGCTGGTGCTTCCTTCCTTCCCATAAAAAGCCAAAAAAATCAAAAAAACCAAACAACTAATCTTTATCAGAATTTATTTATCAAATTTTCAAATGAGAATGTATTGTTTATGAAAAAATAAACGTTTGTTCATGCTTACTTCCATACTCAGTTCTTTGTCAGACAGACATTTAAAATAATACTTAGATATGTTTACATATGCGTATATGAATGAATTCAGATACTATGTTAAAAAGTTTTTCTCTTTGCATACATAACTTGTTTTGGCATAATTGCCCAAATAAACACAATATCAAAGAAGTTCTCAAGTCCTTGTTGGGAATAACCTTAAACAACACTGCTTTAATCATTTTGGTGATCAACCTTGGATCGGAGACAGAGAGCATTAAGTATTTTTCCCACAGCTATGTAGTCATTTGTCATGTACATTATGAGTATATGGAAAGGACATTCTTTAAACAAAGGCAGCAAGAAATAAAGTCATCTTCAATCACTGTCATGAATATTCTGTTTAATTGTTGATGTCTTTTATGTCACTGCATTGCAATGCCCAATGAGTCGTCTTGCAGCCAGGCTTTGCAACAGACCAAAAAGGTAGAGTGGGCTCTTACCCTTCTCTAGAGGCCCAGAAACAAAAGCAGAACCTGCCAGTTCAGACCGATATCCTCTGTGGGCCGATGACGATGCTGCAGGAGGAAACAGATTTCTCCCTGAGAAGGCAGAAGACAAACACCCTTCCCACTCACTCTTTCTAGATTGAAATGACACATTGCTACATCTTTCTCTTGTACACGACTTTTACAATCACAGCTCATTATCCTTGACCTGTCCTCAATGCTGTACATTCTGCCTAAAATAAAGGCTGAATAGACTTTTTGACTGCCCTGTTCCCACAGAAAACTGCTGTTTGCCCTGTCAGAAGCCATATATTTTTCAAAAGTATCTACCTTGACAATCTCAAGAGACCTTGGCTGTATCAGCACAGAGTTCTGCTCTTTTAATAGAAATACCCCATCTTCCCCCCCGCCACCTAGAAGTAAATATATCACCCATAACTGCCTCTGCTCTTTGCTTGACATCCAAAAGAGGAGATCCAAATAGAGTATGTGGCTGGTTGGCCATGGAGGAAACAGTAATTCTGTCCTAATGAGGAAAACAGACGATTCCATAGGGAATCCAGTCTACAGGGAGCAGGAATCATATTCAAAGACCATGCTGATGTTGGTTGCCACATGCTATAGTCTTCCTATTTTAGAAAACTCCACATTCCTTTGAAGTGCCCACAAAAACAGCTGTGGGTTTGTGGGTTGGTCCTTGTTAAATGTTAACTACTTAATGCCACAGAGCAGGATCTCTCATCAGATCCTGTCATCTATTTGAACAAAATACTGCAAAAGAAGCTGGGTAAGTTTTGAAAAGCCATCTATCCACAACTCAGTGAACATAAATAATGTATTTCTTCCTTCCCTCAGTCTGCTTTAACACAACAGCAGAAAAACAGCTTTGCCATTGCTGCTGAGTGCAGCTAATGGTCTTTTTTGTCTCAATTACAGTTGGTCCCTCTAAAAGTGTGTTTACTGCCAAGTGTGGTTTCACAAAACGCTGAGTCAGAGGAGCTGGGAGGAGGGATCAACAGCAGCAACGGGGGCTGGCAATAGGCCCATAACATTAATGTCACTTTTAAAGGAAGGTTAAGAAACAAGAATGTTCCTGGGCAAAAGTAGCAAAACTGGAAGGCAAGTAAACTGTAAGGAAGTGTAAGTTACAATGTATTATTTCCCAGAAGGGAATATCATACTATAGTGGTTTGATGACATATAGAGTAATGCCTTAATATTTAGGAGTAGATCCTTTAAAATATTCATGTGCTTCCTGTTGGGCTAAGGGCTCAGATGTAGTCAGGTCACCATACATCAGCACAGTGGTCTGCCCCAGGAAATTTGAGGCAATTTGCCCTAGTTCAGCTTTCTAGAAGAAAGTCTTAAGTAAGCCAGTTCCCTCTGTATTTGCTCGAGGACATGCAGGTTTTCAGCTATTGTACTTCAGTTGATAAGCAGCGCCTTGTTAATTCACACCAGTATCCAGTGCACACAGAGCCTGAATGCTCGTGAGGGTGTTAGCCACCTTTCTGATTTCCAGCTGGGGTAAGAGTTTTGCCACCTCACCTACCTAAACTTGCTCCTGACACTACCAGCCAGCCACTGCCTCTGAAAGACAGAATATGATAGAGCTGAGCAGCCAGCAATGATAATGATGAAAAGAGATGAAATATCATTTTGTTTTTACATTTCATGTCTTGAAATGGGAACAGGAAAAAGAGTAGGAAAAAAGTAAGGAAAGTAAGATGCTGTTAAAAGTAGTTTAAGCAACTTCCAACTTCTCTGGCCACTTACCCTTGCAACCTGTCACCCTCACTGTTGTCTGCAAAGCATAAGTGGCAGCACAGAACGGGTTACATGAGGGATCTGGTGAATTTGAAAATTAACACCACACACACACAAAACTGCTTGTTTTCCACTCAGAAAAGTTATCTAGCTCTGTGTACAAACTCTGAGGTCAGTGTAACGAGTAGGTCAAGAACAAGTGGCTGCAGGGCTATTTCAGTCAACACAACAATGGAAAAATATCCATGTAACCACAACCACCTTTTTAATTTTCAATGTCTTTTCCTGCTCCAAGCTCTAATTCCAGCCAGACAGGACCTGACCTTGTTTCCACTTAAATAAACTGTAAATTTGCCATTAACCTTGATAGGAGTAAGATTAATTCTTGATATGTGAAGGATATGATTTTCCACATTTCTTCAAGGGTAGCATCAAGGAGGACACTGGCATTCCTGAGCCCAGTGCTCAGCACTGGCTGCTCAGTAGCAGACACTTGGTCCCCAAGAAATCAGAGACCAAACCCCACAAACCCGTCCATACCCCACAGAAGGGCTCCCAACTCCACAGCACGGGAAAGCAAGGGTTTAGCAAACTGAAGCTGGTTCCACAGAAGGAAACATTATTGTTCTGCAATATGGCCCTGTCATTAGGGCAGAAGGTGTGTCAAATGCACAGGGTGGGTTCCAGCAGCAGCTACTGCCAACTGAGGACTGTCCTGTCCAAATCCCTCCACAAAAGAAGGACCACAGAAGGAAGGAATGAAAAGCCTCATCAGCAACAACTACAGATAACCTTCAGTTCCAACGAAACCTCATGTGTAGCCTACAAAGTTCAAAGCAGATAAACACAAGCTTGCTTGCAGCTTCACCACAGGCAGAAAGCCATGGCCAAGAGGACTTGAGCCTGACTTAACCCTGCAACCTAACATAACTGCTGAGCAAGTTACTTGCCCAGAGTAATGAAGAGGCTCAAGTGCCCCAGCTTGGTCCTTTTTATCTCAGTGAAAAAAGTAATCACAGCAAACCTTTCTTTTTTTATCCTGGACACTGCTGCCTCCTCACCTGTTTCTCACCTTTGACAGACAAGGTTTAGAGGTTTTAGACATAGCCTGCTCTTTCTTTTTTTTTTTCTCTCCTTGCTCATACTTCGAAAGGAGTGTTGATGCAGACAAGCAATACAATGGGCCTCCTTAGGTTCCCTTACAACCTCAAACTTCATTTGTGAAACCAACCTAGAGGGATATTTTGAGAAGCCACTAATGGATTGATACAGTGAAGGTGTTCAGCTCTGATGTTGATGGGTCCCTTATGGAGCCAGTTATATATTGAAATAATAAGAAGAATAATTTATGTAACTGTTTTCTGTGTCATACCTTTTATTTCAGAGTTGGTAGGTTTTGGTTGGGCTGGTTTTTTTTCAGCAGATATATTTGTTGCATTTAGCTGACTCTTGGCCCAGATTTTCATTTGTAAGGAATGTCACAATCTAAGAGCCTAAATTTGTTCATGCTTGGTTTATTTATTTTCTCTAAGGAAGCATTTTGCATATCAATGGAAAATACGAGGGCGTTTTCCTCAAACCATTTATTAGGGTAACTGTTAGAGAACACTGCCCACAGTGCGCTGAGGAAGCAAATGATACAGACATCCTTGGGCATGTCAGGCTGGACATTTGTGTGTTTCAGGAGCAACCTATGTGCTTTCTGATGATGGCTCAGCCCTGTTTTACCTGTACTTTGTATTACTACATTTTATTGTTGTTCAAAGAAACTCACTTATACATTCTCTTTCATTCTTTAATATTTTTCCAGATGAAAACCTGCCTGAAGCATTTTATGTACTGATAGATGTTCTCCTCTACTTTTTTTGCTTTAAATTTTTATTTTAGCTTTTTCCTAAGAAAAATAGGCAAAACAGATAAGCTGGGGTATGTAAGGACAACAGAGTTGCAAACATCTAGAGAGAGAAACGGGACTACTGCTCAAGAAGGCAATGCAAGTTTGTACAAACGCTAAGCAAAGTTGCCTGGAATGCACAGAGAGTCCCTCCAAGATGTAACTGCTTACTTAGCTACTTTCTCTGCTGCTAGCTTGTTTACTTTTCTTGCCTGTGCATTTTTAAATGTTCTTCCACTTGTCTTCCTCATTCTTCCTCGTGGTCTATCACCATAGAAAGGTAACAACGTGCAGGGTATCCAAAGTGAACAGGCAGATTTGTGCTACTTCACAGTTGTCAATTTTGTTTGGATTGTGTTTTCCTTTTCTGTGCAATTTTCTGTTGAAACAGTAGGTGTTGAAACAGTTCAGAGGACCTGACAACTGTATGCTCCTCTGCTAATAGGGGGGAAGTGGTAAGAGGAAAACACCTATTTTTCTAGTTCCAACACTGGAAGGCACATTGATAAACATGCAGCGCACTGCTACTCACAGAAGTCAGTTACAAATTAAATTTAAATCTCTTTGCTGTCTTACTTTTTCTAGAAGTGTTAAGGAGGTAGCAATGTGAGATCTGGCCTATGCAGAGACACTTGGAAAAGTAGTGGCCTGCTAATAGTCCATTTAACAGGTTAAATGAGCATAAATAAATGCAAGACTGTGTGTTTCACAGGATTTAATTTTATGCTAGTTTTTGTACTCATTGATTTTTCCTCTTTTCTTTCCTTGAAGAGCACTCGTAAGGAGAAACCCTATAGGCTCAACTTCTCATCCTCATAAGGATGCATAAAGACAGTTAACTGCTGTAAGTCCCTACATTTTCCCTTTAGGAAAGCAGGACTAGAATACCAATGTAAATGGACATTATTTAGGACAGCTGCCTCTGGGCATAGCATCTCTCCCTCTCTGCAATGAGTTCCCTCATTAGCTCCCATGAAGGAAGGGTGAGGTTGGGAGGAACGGCGCTGACAGACAGTGCTCTACTGACTGGTGGGGATGTCTCCCATAGGCTCTCTGGGAGGCTGGTGAGGGCTGCTGCTGCCTTACAGGCACTTGAACCTGGAAGCGTTAGGGTCTTGCCCTATCCTCTCTGTGGACTGGTTGGCACTTACGATAATTTTCAGATAATGGGGAAGGAACACAAAAGATCCATTTAGAAAAGTAAATGTGGCATTTTAGTCATAAGGGAGGATTTGAGTAATCACATATTTGTATGATTTTGAAGTGGCTGGGCCTGGTGCAGGGTCAGAAGTCATACATCCTATGGCATCCCTTGATACTGGCAAAAGTGGTTTGGTTTGGGTTTTTGTTTGAGTTTTTTGTGTTTTTTTTAAAAAAAAAAAAAAAACCTCAAGATTTTCCCTGGACTGACAAATCTATGAGTTTTATTTATATCTCAGTAATGCAGATTAATGATTAGTGATACAAACTGACTTTAGTTTACCCTAAGTCTAATATATTTGAAATCTGATTTCTTTTCAAAAAGGATAGGTTCTTAAATCCCACTGTGCCTTCTTAATATTCAACCATATATTATTTCTGTTGAAATTATAAAATCATAGAATTGTTTAGATAATATAATTGTGTATTCATGGTGAACTCCTAGAGTTCCATGATCTTGTTTGGATAGTGCACTGAGTTTGTTAATAAAAGACAGCATTTTTTTATAGCTGTGCCTGCTCTGGAACATTCCAAAGTTGGATATTTATGGGTAGAAGAGAGTTTGATGGTGTTCCAGTAACAACCAGGACAACCTTTAGACATAAAGCTTATTTCACAGACTGAGCCACCTGCACGCTATATTTTTGTGTTAACTTTGAAACCAGTAGACAATATATTTTAGGTAATGTGTCATTAAATGTAGTGCTTTTTTAGATTAATAGTGTTATACATTCCTCATTTTTATGTTAGGGTTGCCCCATTGATCTTAAGTATGAAGTTAAGGTATTCTAGGGCCAGATTGATTCTTGACATTGCAAGATACTTAAAAAAGCCTTGTAAGAGCAGCTGAGGATTTCCATGCAAGTTCCTTCATGCACTGCTCTTGTATAGTGAGAGTGAGGCTAATACAGCAACTTCCTACTGTGATTCATAAGTGTGGTAACTGCCCCATGGGATCACTGCAAGTTGGCAGAGCAGAGCAGACTTCCTCCTCCACCATTGCCCAGAGGGTCTGATTCCCCCTATGTCTCCTAAAAATGGAGCATTTTATCTGTGCAACCAAACTGGCCATAAAGTGCAGCAAGGAAACAAAATGGTGATAAAATGAATTTTTTGATTGTTGGATAGCTGCATTCACTGCTATGTTTCTATGTGTCCATGGGAAGTGTTCTTCAGGAGACTAGTGCTCTAGACATGGCACTGCCAACTGCATTCATCACACCTCTGAAAAGGCAGAGAAAGCTTCAGTCCAGATGTATTAAACAACCTTCAGACCCAGTGTCTAGTTAAAATTAATGAGCCAAACTCATCAGCATGCTCTGGCTATTCTACACTGCCCCAGCTATAGCAAGAAGATGTAAAACTGGTCTAATGGGTCAGACAAACACCATTTGAGGTTGTTTTATATTTCTAAGGAAGTACAAGAGGAGCTGGAAGACCCAGCCCAGGCTGTTCCTAATTCCCTCTCTAAGTCATGACAGTAATTAATTGCTAATGTTTCCCAACATACTGAAAAATGTAATAATACGAAAAACAGGCAAATTAAGAGATCTATATTGTTCTATACCTTAGTCTGCTGATATCGATTCTACTTTATAAAGCATGTAATTAAGTTTCTGAGCACTGCAGTAAAATACACCGACAAGTTTTAAAGTACTGATCAAAAAGCATGCATTAGAGTGACAAGACTGTTCTTGGATTTTGAAGGAATTTGGCCATATAATTGCCTTCATCTCAATAAAGAGAAGAATATATGACTTGTTAGATCCACAAAAGCATTTGGGAGCCAGTGTTCCATAAAAATCAATGGGAGATAAGTGTTTAAATGGTTTTGTGGCGTGTAAATGACAGAAATCTCTATCTCTTCTGGACTCCTTGTTACTGGTGGAGGACAACATTAACTTCAGGATCTGTAAAATATCAAGGGGGCAAGAAGAAAACCTTCCCATACAGAGATTTCTGGTATCCACAGCAGTAGGGGTATAGTATCTCCTAAGTAATGTAGTGGGGTTTTTGAAACAATTTATTCTGATATACAAAAAGTAGTGTGTGCTTTCAGCAGCAAAGCCTTCATCATCTGATTCATCAGGCTGTTCAAGGGAGCTATAGAAAATACACACATCGATATGTGAAGCAATTGTTTGAGGCAAAAGTAGATGTTCTGGACAATTGAAATGTTTTCTGAAGTTTTCACACTTTAGAAAGGATTGATCTTCTCTCCCTGAAGTACCTCCAGGTCCTGTGGATTTCAGAATGTCTTTTAGATATATGATTGAGTTTCCTTTATTCTCCATAGATATATACAACTTGTCAACAACTTTATTAAAATGTTATTCACATGAAAAGGAAGAAAAAAACCTCTTATTTTCTGTGTTCACCTAATTTCATACCTAGGAATTAGCAAACTGTGCTTACGAGGTTAGGAAAGACCTCATTAAGTCAAGCCACTGAAACATCTACACTTTAACCTGTTATGGAAAAGGAGGACAAAATGCATTCACAAATAATATAATCATCCCATACGAAAAAATTTTGTCAGATAAACTGTCACAAATAAAAGATAGTGAGCTCTAAGTTTAAGAAAAAACTCCTGAGTAAAGGACTTGTTTCTTCCCTCCTTAGCAATACCATAAATAAAAATAATTCTGAAACTTCATGGAATGACACCAATATGGGATAAGAAAAAATCAGATTAATAAAATGCACACTGCATCAGCTCAAACAAGAGATTCCAGATAGATTAGGAATAAAAGCATTTTTGAACAGACCTCACCCAGATTGCAGGAACATTCCTGCTACTGTATCCGTAACATGCCCTGCTCTCTTCAAAAGCCCTTGCAGTGCTCTGCTACTGTTCCAGATATGAGGACAGCATCCAGCATTTGGCTAGACCATCAGAGCAGAAGCCAGAACAGCTTCCTGCTGAGCAGACCTCAATAAAATTATCCAGAGGACTTTGGTAAAAATTAGTGAGCTTCAGTAAAATTACTCAACAGACCTTGGTAAAAATTAATTGCATAGTCTAGCCTAAAGCACAAAGGAAAGCAGTATCAAATGAACAGCAGCTGAGCTTGGCTCCCATTGGAAAGAACAAATTTTGATGATGGTCAAAAAAAAAAAAGGGGGGGTGGAATTTATTTTGTTACTGATTCCAGCAGGAAGTGAAAGCAGATCTTTCTTTTAAGGCTGTTTGTTGAGTCATACTGCTCTGAAATTTTCTTCTTTGTGTTTCTGGGAATTATATGCAGTGCCAAAGTACCTTCTTGTTTAAACAATGTTTTGGATTGCCAAAGTGGTGAGGAATTTGTGCCACGTCACATGGTTTCTGTAATTCTGCATAAAGAAGCAGATGAGGCTGGTTTGATTTCTGTAGAAACCTCAGTTATATTGAAGGTTCCTTGTGTTTGGTAGCACTATAATCAAAAGCTTCTGTATAATTCAACATCACTAGAATAATGGTTAATTTGAGAAAGTACAGGGATACAAATAGGAAACTGAAGAAATTAAATTCAGCAAGGCAGTGTAAGACTTTAGTGGGATTATGGAAAACACAAAACTATTCAGGCAGCAGGCTGGGTTGCCTAGAAATGGGGTAATCATTTAATGTAGTTTAAAAAAAAGTCATCTATGCTTCCGGGGCCTTTATTGTTAACAGCTTGCTTATCTCTCTATTTTCTAACTTTATCAAAGTGCAGGTGAGCTCCACATAGTAAACCAACTCTAAAATAATATTGTTCTGTGCAGTAGATACTCACATTTCCATGAAAGGGATTAATTTTTCAGAGAATTATAGCCTTTGGAGAAAGAAAAGACCTATTAGGTCATAAAATCTGGTCCTCTGCCAGTACAGGATTTGTTGTATCGTCTATGTATATTCATTAGTGTTTTGTTCAAGCTGTTTTTCAATAGAAGCAAGGGGACTTCCAGTGCTGAACTCGGAAAACAGAAACATGGCTAAGTAGATCTCACCAGACAGTTGCCACTTTTACTCTCTCTATCTTTACAAGTGTTGTAATTAAATAGAAATTTTCACTTTAAAAAATGTCTTTGTAGTAGCCAAAGGTTTATTACAATTCCATCTTAATTTAAACTAATTATTTCTTCTCTTTCAGAAAGCTTTTGTGTCTCATATTCAGGCAGAATTGAGGTTACTGAAATTTAGAAAATGAAAATTAATCCTTTTTGAATTTTTCTGTGTCTCTGGATATGGTAACCAGGATGTAGGGGTTGACAGCTGAAAATTTTGAAGAAAAAGCCATGTACTATATATCAACATGATGTAACATTTCACCTGTGTCTTATCTGAGTTTCAGGCAATTCTGCATTATGAAAATTTATCTCCACTTTTGAAGAGGCTTCAACCTGTGCTTTAAATCAAATGAGAAATTGCATACCATTAAAATAAAGCCCAAATTAGGGCTTGAGGTCAAGTATGTATTAAACTGTTTTTAAATCTCTTTAATGAACTTGATAGTTCAAGAAAAATAGCAAGATATGTACAGTTTCTTGTTCTCATTCATAAATGTTTTTCAGTATAAAAACCTACTAATTTCACATAAATCCAAATTTCTTCCATGGAATTCAGCTCAGCTGTGCAACTATCAAAGGATTTGTTAAGAAGCACATAATCATAAACCTTATCACACAAAATAACAAAAAAAGTAATGTATTTTCATAGTATAAAAAAATATTACTTTCTGGAAGCTGAATTCAACATTATTTTTACATTTTTTGTAATTTTAAAAAAGGCTTTGTATGAATTCCCAAAGGTGTTTATGGGGTTACATTATTATTGTTCCCACACTTTTGGAGGATGATAAAATTAATATAGTCTGACTGATCTAGGGATAACCAAAATCCCTGTGTCCACACTGGCCACTTAAGTCATCTTAGTGCTTTTGCAGGGAGATAAAAGAGATAGAAAAGTGCTAAGATAATTTCCCTGGCTTCTTGTTCACAGGACTAATTGCTTGGTTTTGTGAGCCAATTTGTTGTGTAGTTTGGCCACTTTGTGCTGACCAGACCAGGTATTTTAGCACCTTTCTAAAAAAAACATGCATTAGGGCAATCCCTCGAAGGGTGTTGATTTTTTTTTTTTCCTGGTGAAAGAAAGCTAGAACTACTGCCATCATCTGCCACTCCACTTTGTCACTTGGCTTTACAAAAAAAAAAAACAACAAACAACTTTAGCAATGTCAACTTGACTTCACTGAGTATAATATGAACATATTCAGCTGTTGAAGAATCATTTTGGTGATGTTTGTCTGTGGCCATCTAGAATGACAAGCAGGAAAGAGACTTCCCCTGCATGTGCTCATGTATAGGAGCATACTGTACCTCAGGAGTCTGCATAAACTTTCAGCAAGCTATTAAAAAAGTTGCAGCGTTTATGAAGCAGAGATGCTTCGAGTCGGTATCATATTGGTCAGTCCCATTGGTGCTGTAATCAACAAAATTGCTCAGCCTGGAGCTCCTTCAGTATAAACAGGAAGGTGGGACTGACAAGGTATTTTCAAAAAGCTCTGCTATGAAACATATATCCCTGGTTATTGAAAAATCAGATCTGTCAAACTTTTGGCTTCCTGCGTGTCTGTATTCCCCCGGGGTTCCAAGGGCAGGTTTCCAGCCAAGGTGACGAAGATTGAAGGTGGTTGATTGTCGTCACAATAGCTGGTGGATAGACACTCTGCTGAGGCCTGCCTGTCACATTATTTTTATAGGTTCTGACAACAGCATAGTCGAGTTTATGAAACAGATGATTCATGCTATGTATAGCTTTTTATCCACCTGAGATCTATATACATATGTATTAAAAACATGGTGGGAACTGTTGTCGCAGAATATGCCTGCATAGAGAGAGACAGTAATTCTTCTTCAAGAGGAGGACCCACAAAACTGAAGCAACACTGGCACACTGAAATGCTGAAATGCCATTCTAATGAGATAAGAAGCCATCCGCTGTACTTTCAACTGCATTATTTTCTATGCATCTAAAAATTTATTAGCAGTATAAGGGTTTGTCTGGAAGTAATGTGCATTTATTTGTACACTTTGTATGGAAAGAAACATGTTAAAAAGACCCAATAGTCTGTACTTTGGTTGAATGATGGTCATGCGGGATTTACAATTGAATTGTAAGGACAGGAGGACAGGAAGAATACAAGTGACAAATACAAGAGTCTTTTTGCCAGCAGGGAAGAAGAGCTGTAATGAGCAAAACTCACAACTTGATCTAATTTAGAGCCAAACAGAGCTTCAAGAATGTGTGGGAATTAATCTTTTTATTTATCCAGAATGAAGGAAGAGAATTAAGGGTAAGCGGAATAGCACTGAAATGGACAGATTTGTATTCCCTCCTGAAAAACATTGCATCCAAGTGCCTGGCAGCTAAAGTTCATAAGTGCAGCAGCAGATTTTTAAGAAACTGTACAGACTTTCTGTTTGTTCATTTTAGATGGGGGATGGGAAAGAGGGTCTGGGTTTGACCAATAATGTGATCATTGTTAAAAATCTACAGCAGTACAAGAAATGAATGGCGCACACAGTCTTAAGAAAAAGGAAAATAAAAAAAAAATTTGAAAAAGGAAGAAAATAGTAATGAGTTTTTCTGACTTAGACCCCAGCTAAGAAAAGTGTCTAATCAGAGAGCTAAGGATTTGCAGTGTTTGGCCTCTCAGCTTGAAGAGATGTGATCAGCATGCTAGCAGTTTCTGCTCGTCTGGGTTCCTACAGCTTCCGAACAGCCATATCAAAACTCCACTTGTCTGCTCAAGCAATTCTGTTTAAGCCTAAATAAAATTAAATATATGAAGGACTCACAGAAATAATTCCATGTTGGGAATCTCATAATGTCACTACTGTTGTTTGATATAAACCAGGTCACATAGCTGGACCTAGCTTGCACATAAACTTATTCCTATAGTTGCTGACTTTTTGCACTCACGTATTTTTATGTCCCCTTCTCCACAAGCTTTTTTCATCTTTCATTTTGGCAGGTTGCCAGTACAGTAGCCAGATCCCCTATTATATGCCAATTAATCCCTTCTTGATGAATTTGAGTCATTTCTGTTTTATTGTACACAATACGGAAATACAACACAGCAAAATGTAGTATAAATAGGCATGGGTTAGTCAAGTATAAAGCCTTTTTTGTCCTCTACTAAATACATGCGTATTTATAATTTCAAATTAAAATAACCAACATCCTGCTAGAGTAACCTTTCCCATTGTATTTGAAAAGCTTTTTAATAATTTTTTCCATCATAATGCTAACAGTGCAATAAGCCATGTTTTGTTTTAGAAACACAGATGAGACATAGAGATGAGATGCAGAGTTACTATACAGTGTAGCTCTTACAACTAGATATAATTGTGTAGTAGTAGTATAATAGGTTGCAATCGTTTTAAAAAGGCAATAGCCTCCAAGGAAGTTTCTGCATACCTGTGGCCTCTGCCAGCGAAGAGCATGTGTGCTCTCATTAGCCAAACACCAGGACAGTTGCCTGCTCCCACCAAGGCAAGGGCATGTGTGTGGAGCACAGTTAGAAGACATTTTAATTGGATGCCCATAGTTGGTTGCCAAATTTACCTCTGCTCAAAGCGTATACTTAAATCCAGCTGACTTTGCTGAGACTGGGGTGTCAAGCACAGCTGAGCTGCAGACTTGACTTCGGCCTGCTAGAGCACAGACCTCCACTATGACTAAACTGAGAAATGACCCACAGTGCCTGAAAGAAAGAGAATTTGCCCTGTCTTTTCTTTCCTTCCTTCAACTGCCCTTCATGCTCCTTCGCTAGACATTTGCCCTCTCCCCTTCATCTCATCAACTTCAGTGCTTGGTTGACCACTAGGTCAATTCCTTCAGTTTGCTTTACCAACAGAAAAAGTCCATATTGAATTTTTTCTAGGTTATGTTCTGCCATTTTATGTAGTTGAGGTGCTTTATTGTGCTCCAACAATCACCAAAGCAAGTAAAAAAATAGTGGGTGGCCAGGAGAAGGAGGGGAGCAGAGCTTGGAGGGAAGGTGGGATCATCACGCTCAGTGCAGCTGCTCTTAGTTCCTATCGGGTTGCATTAGTCGCTGTTTAAAAAGCAAAGTATCTTCTGAAATCGCAACATAGTGCCACCTCTTTAAACGCACTTGCATTCATTGGCTGAACTGATCTTATTAAGTCCCATTTCAGTTCTAAAACCCTACAAAGGCATTTTATTGCGTAATATTATTATGACGCCTAGATGCTTCGCTCAAAAGTCAAAAGGAATTAAAGCTCTGTAACACAGCAAAACTATGTAACCAATTAGAAGACATAAACTATTCAGACAGAAATGTCTGTATGTTTAAGAATAAGAAGGATTTAACTTTTAACCAACCTTAGAACACATCCTTGTATGTATCCTTTACTTGTTAATCTGATTTTGTTTAGTTCTAAAAAGGGGCTTTGCATGCTAATTCAGATTAATCAGGTCTGACTGCATGTAATTAAAAATTAGTAAGACAAAGGCAGACCGTAAATCAATTCTTAAAGAACATCTTCCTTCAACTACAAAAGATTAGACTTTATGCATCAGTTACTCTGAAAGGAAAAACAGTTATTACTGAAGAGCATGCTAACATTTTATCATTAAAAAATGAAGCACGTATGCCTAACAAAATTAAATGATCCAGACAATAAAGCACATTTGCAGAGATCAAGAATGATAAAGCCAACAGTAGAGTAAAATCCAATGCAAAAAATATTAAAGCCCATTACTGCAATGAGCTTCTGGCAAAGGACCTCTGTGCAATAGAGGTCATATAACATTTCAATGTTTGCACTGGATATAACTCAGGGAACTCATTCCAAGCCTACAGTGGAAAACACATTGGTATTTTTTTTTGTGGTTCATAAACAATGCAACCTGCACCTTAATATGGATGAAAATTAGGAAGTTTTTCTTAATTACCTAACACTTTTTTAAAAATGCATTTAATTAATTAATTGAATTTTTAATTTATTTGAGAAGCCTTATTTATCCAATTTAGTTTACTGTAGTTGCATACTACTATCACAGAAAAATATCTCTTCCAAAGCTTCTTTTTAATTTCTTTAGATTTATTTTTACAAAACGGAACATTTGGAATTCTTATCGGAAAAAAAAATTACTTTGGAAATCTCTGTAAAACAAAGAACTTTGTTACAGGGACAATTACATGACACAGAGCAGACACACAACAGTTTCTTTCACAGCTGAAGTCACGTCCTTGGTTATTTTATGTGAAAGGAGAAAAGGACGGCTAAAATTCCACTCTGTATCCAGCAAACAGGCCTCATTCTGCCCTTTGCCAGACCCATTTGTGTTACTAAACGTCTTTCAAAGTAGTATTCAGCCTGCTCAAATATGCAAGTAAGTATTCCCCGGCTCCCACCGTCTCTGGAAATAGCCCTGGCAGCGGCTATTACAACTACAGTGAGGTTATGAACACAGTGGCAAGGGAAGTGCTCCCTTGGAACCTGAATATAAGCCACTGTGGACATTATGGCCTACCTAGGATGATCCCCAGGACTGATGGACCTTGATGTGTTTGCTTACACTGGTGCATCCCCAGCAAAAGAAGGATCTCTCTGGGGAAGGGTAGAGGACATGGCACTTGCCTTCAGCAGCTGGCACTGACTTACCACACCTGGAAAGGATGCTGCACATCCACTCAAGGGACCAATAGCCCCAGAAGTACAAGCAGGGAAGATAGGCAGCTACTAAATCATCCTTTGAGGTCAATCATAGAGTGTAGACTTTTTCCCATAATAGGTATTTATTGATATTAAAACTCCAGAGTTTTCACAAAAAATGTGAAAAAATCAGTTGAAATCAGTTCTTCATGATGGGATCCAGTCTCTGAAAGTCTTATTTACTTCTTTGGGTCAACATTTTATGGTGAATGCTGTCTTGTCCATGTCACCATCCAGTTATTAATGGCTGCTGTAAGCATTTGACTACCGAGGGATTTCAGAATACGACACAGTTACAGCTGCACATATATTAAATATAGAGCTTAAATTTATCTTAGGATATGTAAGATATCCTCTGGGAAAGCTGCACAATGCAACCATGCTTTCTATTTTTGGCAATAATTAAACTATACTATGAAGAGTTATTAGACTTAATGACACTGTAAACCCCAAAAGCAAAATATCTAACGTCCCAATATGATGTTCTTAGTCCTGTCTCATACCTCATTCTTTTCAGCTCTACTGAAAATGAAAATTAGAGTTGATGGAAACTAAAAAGGTCTTTTTTATGCATGGACTAACATATTTAGCTCAGTGAGAAAATAAAAACTGTTTACCTTTCCTGTTTAAAAGTGCAAATTCTTCCTGCTGCATGAATTTGTAAAGTAAAATTGCTCAGTACTTTTACATCTCTCATGCTTATCTTCTAAATCAACAGGGATAAAACCAGAATTTTGAAATTAATAGAGTATATAATTGGAAATTCTCTTTGTCACTTGCATTAACACAGTGCAATGAAGTACAAAATATAAAAAACAAACTATGATTCTGACAATAGTCACTTGGAAGATAAACTCATCATGGATTATATACCTTCTTTTAAATAATGCATCACACGTTTTTCTGAACCACTGTAGTTCCTTCTCAAGGTGGTGTAAAAACTGAGCAACCTGAAGCATATTTGTACAGATTAAGTGGTTTCTAATACTCCGAAGAGCACTTAATCTGCATGAATGTGCTTCATGTTGCTATGTGCTTCTAAAGCCTGAACAACAAGCCTAAGTGATTCTGAAAGTCTGCAGCACATTTGTATTTTGATAAGTCAAACAAAGGCGAAAATGGAAGAGATATGTTAATTGGCTCTGGCAAGCAAGACAAGCCCTGGCAATCAGCTCCAGCCTGAGCTTCTTATTCTCCAGCCATGTCCTTAAAACGTCTCATATTATACTAATAATGCAAGTTATTATGGTAATAGGGACTCAAAAATATGATAATGCTGGAAATGATGTATCCTTGATAAAAATGTTCCATAATCACCATGACTAATGTTTATTAAAATGCTGCCCTAGAAACTGAAGTAAAGGCCAGTTGGTTTACCTTAAGGGTTCTGCTATGGCATTTTTTAAATATTCTGTGTTTATCGCTTTTTCTAGCATATCGTCTAAATGAGAAAAAAGTGGTAAAACACTTGGCAAAAAAGCCTTCAGATTCTGACACCTTCCTCTGGCAGAGCCAGGAGATGGTTATTCAATAGGTATCTAACATATCTATAAGGTATGCTGAAAGTGAAATACAGATAGAGATGTGTCAGAAATACACATTTTTTCAACATAAACCAGAGTGATTTTTATATCAGTTCCAAACTTTGTCCCATGTCAATTAAAATAAGAGGAAGAAATTACACCAGCAGAATTAGCACATGACTGATTGTTCTTGCTGACTAACATGCTGGGACATACTCAGTGGTGTGTTTTGTTGCAGACGTCCTTCCTCTTCCAGTGTTTGAGTTGAGGACACAGAAACATCTTGTGATGAGCAGGAGAAAGACATTCTTCCATTTCCACATTCGCCTGTGGGAAATGAAGAAACTTGGCGTAGGTAGGTTTTGACAGCACTGTGACATATATGAAAATTATTAGTCATGTAATTAATGCTGTTATGGAGGATAACTTTGAAAGACAGTCAGAATGAGGTGTACTGTCAGCAAGGTGTACTGCTTAAGTTTCATACAAAATACATACAAAGTATCATCACCATTTGTTTTGTTTTGTTTTATTCTATGCAAAGTAAGTGTGTGGGGGATCTTGTAGAACATGAAACAAATATTCAGTACAAACCACTTTTCCAGCAACTGGGTCCCAGAGCTGTATAAATATCTCCATAAAGCAGTGCCCAAGGCTTTAAGAGTATGTGAAATGAAAAGGATACATCTGTCAGCTGGTATGTAGTGCAGGAAGCAAACTGCTGAGTGAATTGGCAAGAGAGAACAGAAGATGATAATGAAGACAATGCTAAAGTCACTGGAAGAGATGGAAGGTAACATTTGCTGGTCTTCAGTTCAGCATGGTTCATAGCACTGGATCATTTGGAATAGTTTATCAGTTCCTAAGACATAAAGGTACTTTCTTCACAAGTACTCATCCCAGATATCTTCTACTGACACCTGTCCTGAGAGACAGAAACAGTTTTCCAAGCTAATAAACAATTCACAAAGTGCTTGCCACAGAAGAGCAAGGAGCACTCAGGGTTCGTAAAGGGCTACAGCAATAGCTGTAGGGAGAAAGAAGAAGTGAAGGAAAAATGATGAATATCTCAGAGTTGCCATTTCTTTTTCTTGTTTATGTTTTTTGTAAGTTTATTTCCTGTAATCCTAATGCAGCATTCTAAGCTGACTCCAGCCTCGAGGAGTTGGGGGGAAGAGAAGTCTGCCATAAAATCTTTGGAAGGGAAAGCTACGAGTCAAGAAAAATACTGGCATATAAATGGATGCTTCAACCCAAACAGTTAGGCTACAATACTGAATTATTTACACAAATACATTTGTGAGGGTTATGCATTAATTTCAACTGTTTAGACACCCCCATATTGAACTAGTCCTTTGTATGCATAGGGCCTAGGTGTTTTCTACCTTGACATCTTAAAATGTCAGAGGTAACAAAATCAGTGCAATGTGCAAAGTGTGACACATACCAAACTGCTCCTTCTTCACATTTGTCACTTTCCTGAAGCCATAAAACTTGGGCATGCAGCTGGGATGCAGGAATCAGTGGTGTTTGGGTTTTTTTAAATGCTGGGGTGGTAGTGTGGTTGGCTATTTTGGCATGAAGGCAGATAGGTTTATAGGTAGAGCAGAACAGACAGATCCTCACCCTTTTTGGGTGCTCAGGAATTGAATGCTAGCATTCAACTCAGAGGTACAAAAGAGTGTTCCCAGTCACCGTTAATACTGTCTCACTATTGTTGCTTGGATATTTTAATACGCCTCTGTAGTGTCCCCAAGATGTAAGTCTGCAGGACAGCCAATTCGCAGTAAAGCCTTTGGCTTTTGAAAAAGCAAGCCTAAAAGGTCCAGAGCCATAACACCGCATGTTATTTGCATGCTCTAGGATGGTTCTTCTGCATTTTGCTACACACTGGTTCCAAAGGAAATTAGACCATATGGTACGCAATTTGCCTGTGCGTGCAATTTAGCATCTTTGCCCCTAACAGGTGTGGGTATCACAGCAGGCATGGACTAATAGGATTTTTTGTCACTCAGTTGTTTGCCTGCTGTGAAAGGGCACCCTCTCTCACCACCAGTCTCCAGCCTCCGGACAGCTGAAGTGCTAAGTACAGCATGTTGCCTGATGCTTGTCCGTCTCTGCTATGCCACCGTTGGGTTACTTTTTGAACTGGTCTTTTCAGACAGCTGTTTTCAGCCTACTCATTATCCCTGTCATTCCTGCCTTCAAAATGTACCATGTTACTGAGCTAAAACTTGTGCAGGACGATCGCTTCAGCTCCAGTAACACCTATCAGCTCCACAAGCCTCTGGACCTGCCACCCTGCCCTCCAGATGTGCAAACACCATGATTCTCCTTCCAGCAGTTTGTCAGGGCCAAAGGTGCTACCAGGTCCCGGCACATTCTTGAACTCTCTTTTTGGGAGATTAAGATCAGCAGTGGATACAGTGCACAGAAGGTCCTTGTGTAGCAACAAAGGATTTCATTATCATCTCTCTTTGTGTGTATCTCTCTCTCTCTTAGCACTAGGAAGAAATCATTGTTCAAAAGATGTTCAAAACAACAAGACCAATAACCTTTTTCAAGTTCATTAGTATTCTCATATCATACTTCTGTAAATCTGAATTTCCCCAAATTCCCCCTTTCTTCTCCCTCTACCTTGTCTTTCTGGCTGAAGCTCTGCCAAGTTAATGAATCCAACATAAGCAGGCAAAGCAACAGAGTAATCCAACCAAGACAAAATAGTCATAAATTATTAGAGGCAGCTCCAAATTCAATCTGCTGTTGTCTTGGTGACTGACTGGGAAGCACCAATAATTTTTTTGTTTCCTCTCAGGCTGCAAGATGTCATGTGCAATTGTCTGCCTTTCCTCTCCCCCTTTGCCATCCTTCCTTTTCCAGCCCCTTATGTTACCTCCTTCTCTCAACTTGTTTTCTAATGATATAGCTTTGGCATTAAGCAATCCTTCAACTTTCAGTGCTAGCTGCTACTGGATCTTTTTTTTTCATCATTTTATTATTTTTTAAGAAAAGCTCAGAGGCACTGGACCATTAGTCCTGTGAAAAGTTCCCTTCTCCATGCAGTTCTCACATTTCCTTTTTACACACTGTCATGCAGCCCTGTGTGACATGTTAACTCAGTCCAGGAGCTAGTATGGCACTTTGTCACCCTTCTGCTTTGTGTTCCTTTGACTCCTTTCTGTCAAGCAGGCTAGTATTTAGGCAGCCGATCTCTGACTCAGAGCAAATAAATAATGAAGCTGACCTCATCCCAGAAAACAAAGCAGTCTTTTACCTGGACACATGGTAGCAAAGGGGTGGAGGACTCCACTTCGGCACTGCTCCTTTGCTCTCTTTTTTATTGTCACATATTCTCTGCAAAGAAGAAAACTTCTAATATATACTTTTTTTAATCCAAAGTTAATATTTTTATGACTTTTGTTCCCTGTTCTCAAAGTGTTTTTTTTTAATGTTTCCATGTTGCCTGCAGAACACACAGAAGCAAGGCAGTTTATAACTCCTTCAGTTGAAAGAGCAATGGTGGACATTAATATAACACATATTTACCTCAACTAAATCAGTACTTTGTCCTTCATCAAGAGGAAGTATAGAAATTTTTCTAGAAAATGTATATATTAAGTATGGAAAACTACAAATAGAGAATGTGTGTATATCGATGTATGTTAGAGTAAGGAGTTTATAGAAGCAAAAAGAGATATGTTATTCCTATTAACCTACCTAGCCACCTTTGCTTCTTTTCAAAATTTCCTTCTGTAAAGCTGAAAGCACTTTATAGCAGTATTAACACAGACTATATTTAGGAATTAGCCAGACTTGGGGTGTAACATGTCTGTAAGACAACATTTCTAAAGTTTGACACTTAGAAGGCACAATGTTCTTTATAAAAGACGGCTGGGTTTGAAATGTTTGGTTCAAATTGTACATTGCAATAGGATCTCAGTGGCATTTGTAAGAAATACAAAAAAAAAAAAATTACTCTAGCATTTCTATTACTAACCATAGATTATAACAGAGGTGGGGTTATTTTTACCCACAGTAATACAGGTGTCTCTTACCTGGTTTGTTTTTAATTTCCTGAACTGGAACATGGGAGTAAATTTCTTGAATGTTTGCAGTTGGGATTTTAAAATTTCTAATTCTGATAAATAGTTACACTGTTATAGATGGCACAATGATTACTCTCATTAAACAAAGAGAAATTATGAAGATGGCTAGAATTCAATTTGGAGGAGTAAATACTTGTAACACAGCTATATGAAGAATAAATTCTTCTTAAAATTTTTTCTAAAATATGTGCCTGCCTGAACACATATCAAATTTACATCTGAGATCAAAGAAAGACCCAAGAAAATTATGCCAGTCATATTCTTGGCAACCATCAATAGGGTAATGCTGTCAAATATGGTATAAATTTCCTCTCAACACATTGTACATTCTGCTTCTCTTGCCTCACCCACAGTCACACAAACAGGAGTAAGAGGAGGCTTGTGACAGCTTGGTCACCAGACAGGACCAACAGGTGGCCCTTAAACACCCAACAACACTGAGTGTGTCAGAGACCACATCAAACAGACCACAACAGCTGGGTAACCTCCACCAGGAAGAAACAAACGCAGGAGAGGACTCCTTCAGCTAGTATAATACACCAAGGAGACATATAACAGCAGGATTAATCCCACGGCCTTGGTGACCATAGCATGAAACACATCTGTGAGCAGAGGATCCAAAAAGAGGCTGTCAAAATGACAAAGAAGAGAAAAAAGCCAAGCAGCAGCATCCAAAAAAGGAAAGATGGAAAAAATAGGTGGAAAATGGCATCAAATGATAAAGGCACCCCCTGGTAATAGCCATTCACTCAGCAACAGTGGGGTTTAGGATGGTTTGGGGAGTTTCCACCTACTTTCCTTTCCTACTGCTATTTTGTCCCCACCACAGACTCACTTCTCCAGGTACTGTCGCTTCTTACAACCTGGATAGAGGAATTGCTCATGCTTGAAAACTGAACCAGCATAAATAAAAGTGAAAAGAAGGGCTGTTGTGAAAGGAAATAAATTAAAAGGTGAGGATTGTTTAAAAGAGCACTACTATTGGAATGTCAACTTCGCCATTCTGTCCTGTGTGGCTTCACAGTTACATCTCCTTTCATACCACTATGCTCTGCTTTAATCCCTTGCAAAGCTGAAAGAATAGGTGTAATCAAATGGCTTGTCCCCCCTGCCTGCCTGGGACCCCTGTGCCCTCAGATGAGGGCAGGTTGGGCTCCTCAGGGAGCCCAGAGAGACAGACACCCACCACTTAGGCATCTGAGACTGGCTCTGCTGGTTGCTTCCCCTCAGTCAGAAATCTGATTCGAAAGGACAAGCTAGAAAGGTCGATGGAATAGCCTGACATTCCCCTCTGCACAGCCACACTGCTTCAAAAGCAGAGATGAAAGGCAGCCTCAACTTCCTGATCCCCTCCCCAAGGCGACCTAACCAAGGGGACAGTTGTTAATATACTCTTTGGGAAAGTGGGATGGTTAAAAACACACATTAAAAATGAAATGGCCTAAATCACATTTTGGAAAGTGCCCTCTACAGCTGATTCAGATTGGTGTGTGTCAAGAGCACTTCACATAAAATTCAGTAGCTCTTCCTGGTTTCGAGAGTGCAGGTGGGCCAGATGCCATAACTGGATGCTAAGAAAAACAGATGCTGAAAGTCAAAAAGTAAAGAGTTGTTCCAGAGAACTAACATGTCATGAAAGACCACAGAAGCCACCAAGTTCACCACTATCACCCTGTGCACGTGTTGTGGTTTAACCCCAGCTGTCAACTAAGTACCACACAGCCACTCATTCACTCCCACTTCCTGGTGGGAAGGAGAATCAGAAAGAAAAGGTAAACCTCATGGGTTGAGATAGGAACAGTTTAATATGTGAAACAAAATAAAATATGATGACAACAGCAATAATAATAACAACAAATTAATACAAAGACTAATAATAATAGTTGTGAAAAGGAGAGAGAGAGGAAAAAACCCAAGAGAAACAAGTGATGCACAATACAACTGCTCACCATCTGATGACTGATGCCCAGCCCATCCCTGAACAGTGACTCTTTCAGTTTATATACTGAGCATGATGTTCTATGGTGTGGAGTATCCCCTTGGTCAGTTCAGGTCAGCTGTCCTGGTCATGCTCCCTCCCCGCTTCTTGTGCACCTGCTCTCCTGCAGAGCATGGGAAACCAAAAAGTCCTTGACTTAGAGTAAGCACTGCTTAGCAACAAGTGAAACATCAGTGTGTAATCAACATTATTCTCATACAAAACCCAAAACTTTGCATTGTACCAGCTACTAGGAAGAAAATCAACTCTATCCCAGCTGAAATGAAACCAGGACAGCCTATCACAGCTACACATGTGCTGCATTAGCACCAGCATGTCGGTGTTGCACAAAGTCCACCAAAGTCCCATTTTAAGCATCTTCACTTGTTGGCCCCCAGTTCCCTGTTATATCTAAATATGGCTTCAAGTTTCTCAGAAAATCCAAGCTGGATGTAGTCTTTCCGAAAGGTACTCATACAAATCCTGTGGATGTCTACTCTGCGTCATGGGAGCTGTCCTGGGCCCTGATCTGGTGCATAGGGACAGCTGTAGGACAGGATGTCTGTAGGTCATCTTCCAAATAGTCCTTCAGGGCAGGTGGCAATGTAGAAGGGCAGTGCAGTTGAACACATCAATTTTGTCCATTAATTTAGCAGTAAAAGATTTGATCCTTTTAATAAGTACTCTTGCTATGCACTGATTAGTTCGGATATGTGCACTCATTTATATGTGCACGTGTGTATGCAAATATATATTTATACATATTTTATATTATATTACTTTCTTGTGTATAATGTCTTTTCTGAACAGATGGTTGCACAGAAAAATACACCAAGTTTTGTTGGATAAGTACTAGACCTCTCAGTTGACACAAAATAATATTTTTTATTATGTGTTCATCTCATGTTACTGTAGGTTTGAATACACATGAAAGCTCACATCAATGTGTGTGAACATATCCTAACTGGGAATGATTTAATACTACTACTTAGGAAAAGGATCGCTCATCTTTTGTTGTGCTCCCACCTTATTTGCAAGTTAATGCACAAGGCAGACCTTAGGCAGCCTTAATTTGGTTCTGTCTCTTAGCTCTCAAATCCCTCATCTGTACACTGCCATTCAGCACAGCAGGGGTGTCAGGTTCTCAGACCAGAACAACTCCAGTCCCTCTAATTACTGAGTGAACTTTGTCTATGGCTTTCACTAAGGTAATGCAGCCCACAGGGAGCAATGATCAGGTTTGAGGTATAATGAAGGTCACCCTCAACAAGATATTTATTTCTTTAAATTAATAAGAAGGCAGAAAAATACCTATCACGAGCTGTAAAGACACTTATGTTTTATAAAGTACTGGCAAACTACAGATAAAATCGTGTCACATGAAGAAACAATAAGAACTTCTGAAATGGAAAATAAGAAATCTGCATCACCTTCACTGCAGGTTACCCATAAGACTCTCCAAAGTCTCATTTTACCACTAGTGTATCCCTGCTGAGGTGATTGGCATGCATCTTGCAGTGTGGGATAGAGTTTCCCAGGTTTCCCAGGTAGAAGCATAGACAAGCAGCCAGAGAAGTTAGAACGACAAACACAGGATAGAAAGACAATCTTCTTGAATCATATTCAGTCCAGCTTAAGTCAGGTGGGGAAGCTGAACCAGCTGCATGAAACCTGGCTGCATTTGTAGTCTAGACGAAGTTAAGTTGGCTGAAAGGGTAGATTCTTTCCTCCTTTAGAGAAAGGATGTGTTTGTGGAAGATACTGCTGAGAAAACCCTGAGGGATGAAGTCTCCCCTTCGTGCACAGTGCAGCAAGCACACATGGAGTGAGTGGTGTTATTGAGACTCCCATGCTGTGAGGGGCCTCTACAGTCATAAACTCAGGCTATGGACTGTTAATAACAAAATCTAACAGGAATATGAGGGTAGGGAATGAGATTTTGGTTTTTTGAACACTGGGAGAGAAATCACAGAGAACATTCTGTTTGAGATAGTTAAGATCAAGAAGCAGGTGCCTGGTTAGTGGTGTTAAGAACAGACTAACTTTGAAAAAGCCTTCAAAAACCAGTAGAATAGAACGCCAGTTAGAGCTGAAATCCAAGTACTGCTTTGGGGGCTATTGCAATTGATACCAAGGTGACATTGTGTTAAGTCAATATGCTTTAGCAGACTCCTCTAATGAAAACAAACAAACAAGCCAACCAACCAAACACTAAAAATCTCTGCAAGTAAAATGTCATTCCAAGAAAGTCAAAAGGATCTTTGTGAATTAAGTTTTCTTTAACAGTATTAAAGACATAATATGCCTCTAAGCTCTGATTGGGGCACACGGCCATAAAGTTGATCCTGTTTCCTTTTGTTTTGTTTTTTTCAGGGCTCTTTTAATTATTCTTTCCTCTTGCACCGATTAAATGAGGACAAGAAAGCTCTTTGTATTTGGTAAGTAATTGTAAAATAGACAAGGAAAACATGGTATGTAATTTCTTTCAACTCCTGAAAACTCCTGAATAAAGTACATCTTCCCCATAAAAGGATTCACAGTAACACTGAAGGGGAGGACCTCTTTGAAGGACACAGTTTTCTTCCATTATATGTTTCCATCCCTGAATCTTTGATTTAATTAAATATTCAGATCATGGTGGATCTCTAACTTTCCTCTAGTATTCAAATATCAAGCTACCAAACCTTATGATGACTTTTAAATTTTGCCTATTTTTGTTATTTTTTTTCCTTTTTCTGTTAGAAGGAGGTTTAAAGCTGCGGTTGGGTTTAGGTTTGGGTTTGGTATTTTTTAACTGCCTGCCTGCTAGATTCCTAACCACAATCCTGTTTACATGACTTTTGGACAAGCTGACCTTCATGTCTGGATGATTTCATGATTGTATCCTATTCTGATCCTCCAGAAAACCCATGTTGTGTCATGCAAGCTGGGAATGTTTTCCTCCAATGTATCTCCTAGCCTCCTCCTTACATACAGAATCTTCTGCTCAACACAAGTACATCCAAGATTTTCTTCAACATAAAGCACAATTTCAAATTCATTTTCCTGCCTGGGATTTTGAGATAATTCTTGTCTTCTATTACTCAGAAAGATCTGAAGATTCCTTGTTTTACAGCTATAAATATAGGTGTTTTTTCTTTTTTTTCTTTCCTTTTTCATTTTTTACAAAGCTCTTCTATTTTGTTTCTTTCCAGTGTCTCCGTTAACTATTTAGGATATTCCTTTGTAGCCTTTTTGAAATGTGACAAGCATTGTTCTATCTTCACAGTTCAGAACTGAAAGTAAAATTTCGGTACTCTATTTTGCCACACATCTGTCACTCATAGAACGTAATGTAGCTGAGACAAAAATAAATGCAATTCTCTTTAAAAACCCTGAACGCCCTCCAGTCCTGCTAATTTCAAGGGAACTGTAGCCTATTAACAGCTCTGAAGCCTGACTTCCCCGTCCTGACTCGTCTTGTTCATGCAGTCTTTCTCTCCTTTGCAAAGCACATAGTGAATGCCACCACAGTACATTGAGGGACATCTGCTTCAGCTGAAGTGTGTTTAAAACTGTCTCTTTGAATTTACTTAGCAAAATCCTACTTATAATTTCCCTTTTGCTTAAACTTCAGTTGTTATTTCCTGAAGTCCCCAATATATGTAAAGAAGGCAGGACTTTGCTCAGGTTTGTGAAATAGACAGCTAAACTATTATATCTGCATGTCCAAAATATTATTCAGTAACCATGTCAAGGCAACAAAACAACATCTTTAAATCAATTTAAAAACCAAACTATTCTACTTGTATCAGTGTTGAAACACTGATTATTTTTATGTAATTTCATATATCTCTTGTTTCTACTGCATTTTAAGGTTCATAACTAACTCTCCAGATGGTTTAAATGCACATTTCTGTTAGTTCTAAAGCGACTTTGCTACACTGTACTAAGTGAAGTTCTGATAATTTAAATATATAGCATTAAAAAGAAAATACATTTCTTTCATGTTCTTTTCTGCGCTACCAATGCTTTCTATTAAATAGCCCCACAGTCTTCTTTCTACTACAAAAGATGCAGACATCAAAAACAACCAACTCAGTGAAGAGTTTTATTGGCCACAGTATCTTTATGCATTTGGACAAAAAAGAACTTATTGATATAATATAATTCTACACTGGAAAAAATCAGACTTGAAGCTAGTTTTTCAGGAGCAACAATGGCAGCATGAGGGTCAAGACAGCATAAACAACTGTCGTCCTTTGACCAAGCTTTGAACTTATGCCTGCTCTGTGTTCTTCCACCTTGGCTACTATCAGCTGAACAAGATAAAAGATCTTTTCAAATAAAAATGAATGTTTGCAAAATGTATCACTGGATTCAAACCCTGAGTAAAATTTCTGACCTTCAGTCCTGCTGGATTGAAAGCACAAAGGCAGCTTTGAAATGCTGCAAATTGGGCCCAGCTGACATTTAAACATCAATTCTGCATGTGTCTACACCCAAATATCGATGCATCAGAAGTGGGGTTATTGATTTTTTTTCAACGTGTTTCAGCCATCTGCTTTCCTTCACCTAGTTTCATTTCTGTTAGTTCTTACAATGAATAAACTTTAGCTGTGGTTCACATGCAAAGAAACCTCTTGTTTAAAACAAAAATGTACCAAATAACACTGTTTTCCTGAAATCAGTGCCCAGATCTTGTACCACCATACTGTTATCTCTGCTCACCCAACCTCTTTCAACAAAAATGTTCTATAAAACAGATGAAATATTCTATAAAACTCTGACACTGTTGCATGGAAAACCATTGCCTGAAAGACAGCTAGATTCCAACGCATAAATTGCTGGGATTCCTTCTTTGCTGCTTTCAGGATGCTTGAAGTAATACCAGTGCATGGCTCAGCCTGGGCTTTTGTCCTCAGAACTCCCCCAAGCCATCAGCTTGGACAGACCACTCTTCCCTACTCCTCTGCCAAGTCAAGCAGCATACTTTAAAGCACCTTGTCTCTTCTCCTCTGCAGTCACAAGGGAAAGGAAAACTCCCCTGAACAGAAATATCTTCAAGTTTCATCAAAATGTCCCTTTTGTCCTCACTCTGGTGTTTGATCCTTCCTCTCTCTCTCTTCTGGTCTTGGCCCCTCTGGCAGAGGGTTTCAATGTTGAGGACAGAGGCTGCCAAGAACAAACTCAGGGTTTAACTTGAATTATCTCTGAATTAAGCAAAATCTCAGAAACAAGTGAAATCCCAATTCTCATGGTTAGATATATTTTTCTCTCATTCCCTCCTAGTGCATAATTCTTTCTACAGCTTTTAAGCATTCTGGAAGGACCACTGGAAAGAAAAGTTGAAAAGCAGGAGGGCAGTAAGATAGGCACCTTATGTTGTAGATCTGAAAGAAGACAACAAAAGCAGGGACTTACTGGAAGAGAAGCTGTGCACCATACTGCAGGTACTATTATTACTCTGCCAGTACCAGCAGGTGGGGTGCTGCAAGGGAATATTTATTTGGCCGAGCATTTCTGAAATGTATGTTGTTTATTAGCACTAAATTATGCCTTTATTTGTTGTTTGGTCTTGGGGCTTTTGGTTTTTTGAGTTTTGGGGGTATTTTTGTTTGTTTGGGGGTTTTGTTTTGTTGTTGTTGTTGTTGTTGTTTCTGACCTTTTTTGAGGGAGGAGTTACAATTTACTCTGTCTTCTTTATCTCTGAATCCTGGCAACCTGGGTGGCCATATGGCACTGGAGAACATTTCTGTTCGGCTCCCATTGTGTCCTTCCACTTTGCATTCAGATAGCACCAGGTGTTCTGAAAAGATGGAGGCAGACCACTGTCCCCATTTTATGAATGAGGAAACTGAGAGAGAGATCACAAGGTTTGCTTGGTCCTTCTTGGGACACAGATCCAAGAATAGAGCAGCCACCCCCTTGGCACACTCCTCGCTGGAACAGCCCTGTTCCCTGGGATAGCAGGATGAATGGCACAGGTGTGGGGGAGCCAAAGGTAGGCACAAGCTGTTCCATTTAGAGGTTTTAAGTGCACCCTTCACTTTGCATTTGAAAAACTAACTGATTGTGCTATTATGTTTGTCCTCACTTCCACATGCAGCCAGATGAATTTCTACTCACACCGGAGAGCAAGAGACACAGTCTCCCCAAATCCTAAATATCAGTACTTGTTACATAAAAGAAAAATACACTGACTGATTGATTTGTGGTGTTGGTTGGTTGGTTGGTTTGTTTTGTTTAACTCCTTTAATTAAAACAGGTACCAAAAAAAAAAAAAAGTGGACAGAAACTTGCAGGTAAATTAAATTAGGTAGAAAAACAACAGCAAGAAAAAAATAAAGCCTACTTTTAAATTTTTGAGACCTGGGACATAAAGAGACATTTGAAGCTAATGGAGAGCCTGATGAGTAGGCTTCACACCCCGATCTCCATCTCCATTTGTAATGTATTGTCCTAAGACACTTCATCTGAAAAATGATTCAAAGAATAAACATGTTCCTAGCTTTTGCTGTTATGACCCAGTATATTTAGTCAAAGAAATTGGGTCAGTGTACTTTTTATTTTCTTTCCATTCTACTAACTCAACAGGATACTGGCTACATTCCAAGCATGCTGTGTCCCATTCCAGATTTCATAGACACTGAAAAGAATAACACCAATGAAAAAATGGACTGTGCATGGCTCAGCTGACACAGCCACAGGCAGGAAATGGCTGGTTGTTGCAGCATAATATCCACAAAGCTAGACAGACTGTAGTTTTAGTTATTTCACATTTCGTCCTGCCAACCATGTCTATTGGTTGCTGCAATCAGAGCTGCTGCTGCTGCTCCAGGGTAGAAAGCAAAAAATAAAATAACAAAGATGGAACAGCAGCAGAAGCCTCTGCTGGCACTGTGAATATATCCAGTGGAAGAGTGTAGGTATAACCTGCTACTGACTTGATTAACTAATTGATTTCTGATACTTTCATTGTACCTTATAAGAGGCCTGAGTTATAGTGATTAAGACTGGTCATTTGGAGATGAGAAAGTTTTGTGAACTAAAATAGCTTGTGAAAGGGACATTCTGGAATGTGATTTTGCTGTACAGTGGAGAGGTTAAGGGGCTATAGCTATATGCATGCTTGTATATATATATGCATGAAATATTGAGATATATATATGTATGTGTGTGCTTATTATGTATGTATATTCATATGCGGGACTAAAAGCTCCAAAAATCGAAAAGCATTTTCCAAACACTTTTAGGAGCTCTCTTCTCTCCTTAGTCATCTTAATATGATTTTATACCTAAGCAATTTCACTACAGAGTAGGAAGCTTTGCACACCTACTCTTGACATGATAATACGGAGGAGGGTGTTGAAAAAAATTAATAACTAATTAGCTTCACCACATCACTCCTGAATAAAAACAAATGTGTCTTTTCATTTCTAATCCCTTAGAACAATTTATGTATGAAGGGAACAGTGATTTAAAATTTCCCCTTGTTTCTCAATTGTTGGAATTTTTTTGAGTTTGGTTTTTTTTTAGTAGGTTTTTTTGCCAGTCTGGACAAAGAGGACAGAGAAGCTGACATTCTTAAGAGTGTGTGTGAGTGTATGTTTGGATATTTAGATGTGTAAGTGGGGTGAGGGGTAGATAAAAGCAATGTGAATATTTTAAACAGACTGGAAATTTAATTAAGAAATATTCAAAAAAGTTCAGATGGTGCACAGAGCCCCATAAAACTCAGTTGCTCAAACTGCCACAGCAGCCTCCAATATGCCCATTTAAACCACTGAGCAAGCACTCAGGAGAGCTGGACAGTAGTGATACTCGGTTTATGCACAATGTTTCACACCAAGATACAGGCTGTAACCTTCTGTAGAATCACGATATCTCCAGCTATTGCTTGAAATAGTTGAATGACTAATCTGCACTCAGTAAGTGTGGAGCAACCTCATGTTCAGTGAAGCAGCAAACAATCCAGGGATTTTCCTAGCACTCCTATCAAAAGGTAAGTAACACCATTATTTTAGTAAAACTGAGGCGCTGTGAAATCCCCAAGTAAATCACTGACACAGCTGGGAATAAAAGCTGGGCTCCCCAATTCCCAGGCTTGTGCATTAACCAGTAGAAACTCATCTCCTTTTAGTCAGTGGGGAAAAACAGCTGAATTCCCATGGGGAAGAGGGGAATTACTGTGTATAATCCTACAATTATAAGCCATTAGTTTTACTAAGACAAATCCTATTGTAATACACACAATCTGCAAAAACGAAGCCATGATGAAATAAGGAAGCCAAATCAACGCAGTCCATTGTTAACGAGCTAAGATTGTTAATAGTCTATTCGCACTTATCAGACTGGTGTCAGACAGCAGCCACATTCTCACAAGCTGGTTAGGGACCATCTCACAATCGTTAACAGAGATATACCTCCAGTGCCCCACAAGAGAAGCACTATCTTATCAGAGGTAAAATGGATTAAAAAATACTTGTAGGCTGTAACCTGTGAATTCGGCCGGAAAACACAGAAAATAATTTGGGGATTCATTTTCCTGATTCCTGTCTTTTTTTTCCTTCTAGAGTAAACGAGTATTCTGTGCAACCAAACATGTATCCAGAATGCACTGCCTGAGGTCTGGATGTTTTTGGCAGAATTTGGAATACAACCCTGATCCCCGAGTCCTGGTGCTCTCTCATCAGTGAAGAATTGCAATCAGGGCCTTATAGCAGTAATCAAACAGAAGTGATTGTCATGAGAACAGAGCACATGGAAAAGTAAGAGAAAATTGGATAGGACTTATAGGACAAGTAAGAGATAAAGAGATGTTACTGAATGGAACCAGTAGCAAGAATTCCTTACCTATTTATGACAATTTGATTAAGGTGAGAGGAAACTATCAAAGTAGGGAGATGATAGCTAACTGATTATGGCAGGGTAAGCATTGACGCTGCGTGACTCTGAAGTGGAGTACACTCGGTGGAACTTTTCTCTGTTTTAAAAAGCAGCAGGGGTTTTTTCCAGGTTTTTTTGGTTGGTTGGTTGGTTGGGGTTTTGTGGGTATTTTTCACTCTTTTTCCCCTTGAACCTGTCAAAAGAGTGATTCTGCTACCCATTCTTATAAAAGCTTTGACATTTGGAAGCAAACCCAAGCACTGAAAGAGACAGGCTCGGCGCTTTTAGCTCAGCACCCTCTTCATGAAGGTCAGAGCCTGCAGCATCACCCAAGCAGAGAAGGTGATACACAAGGCCCAGGAGACTCAGTCACCTAGCTCAGAGCTTGCATGCAGCTGAACTGTCGTTCACCCCTTATCAGTGCTCACTCCACAAGTCCAATGTTGAGATCAATTAAAGGGCAGCACGGGAAGTAACACTCACCAAGTCAAGGGCTGCACAATGACTAACTTCGAAATTAATCAGAGTCTGAGGTTTTTCTGAGTTACCAGTCATTTTAGCCTGATGCAGACAGTAAAGAAAAGGGGTAGCTGGTAAGCTGGCCCACACTAGATAGTTTATGTGTAATTTCACTTGGGTTTCTGCATCAGCTTTATAAGAGAGCTTCCCCCACTCACTCGTTAGAAACCAAGTGTCGTGCGACTGTATCCAGGGGAAACAAAGCTGCTTAAGTCAAGTAGCTATGAGTACAAATTCAAGTTGCAAACTAACCAAGTGCCCAACATTACATGATGAAATCTGTTATCTGTAAAGAAATCAGGACAGTCCTTCACAAGTATGACCTGAATTTTATTTCTTAGTTTCAATGTGCTGGAAACCACGTCTCTTCCAAATAATGTACCACACTTAAATAATCATACTTAATTTTGCATTTCTACAAAATCAAAAAAGGAATTACTAAGGTTCAACATGTACAAAAAAGGCAATTCTTCACAGTCTGTCAATTATAACTATAACAAGAAACTACCAAAAATAGTTATTCAGAGATGACTGTAGTTCTGTGGTGAGTGATTTCCATTACAGCTTTTGTTTTTTGCAGAAAAATAAAATATTCTCTGAAAACACAGATTTCTCTCCCTTTTTGGGTTTGGTGGGTTTTTGTACAAACACATTTACTGCAAAATGTTCCTGGGTCATGAAAATTTCAGCAACACAGTTGCAATTTGTTTTCAATTGTCAGTAGATAAGTGGAAATTACAGGACAGCTTTTTGGTGCGTTTTTGAGTTACAGAATAAGGTTGCAGGGAATCAGACACATGATTTAACATATGTTAGATCCTGCAGACAGATTTGAGCTTAGCAGTAAGCATGTGGCTAGTCTAATTTAGAGGAATTATAAAATTAGGCAGGACTATTTCTAAGATTGGGTAAGAGATTCATTTTTAGACTCACAGCATTTGAAGAATTTGATCGCTTCTTTATTTTTTTGAGGATAATTCCCTTCATTTTGTGGCATTAACTAGCTTACACCCATCAGTTCCTCGGTGTCAAACAGTTCCTCAGGACAACAATTAAGGAGCCTGGGCTCCTTAATTCCTCTGAGTAATATCATAGCAGCAGATGCATCACCACGTATCTGATTTCATGTTTTACACCCTGTATCTCCTGATACACCTGAGCAGACAGCTCAACTTGGTAGCTGTGTCTCTGATAGAAAAAAACTCTCTTGTGCTGCTATGGGAAATAGGAGCAGCTTCTGTACTAAGCCATTGACACCTAACAGGTATCTAAACAATCAAGTGGGTTTTGCCTATCCCTTGCAGCGTCTTCACTGCCTGGTATTTTCTCTGAGAAACCTTTTGCTGACTTCAAACAGACTGGTATTTTATTCTACATATTTAAAATCCTGCATTGCATAATCACTGGGTTTATCTGAGAAGTGCAGGAAAGGGTGACATGGCATAAAACTGCCAATACTATGCAGATAACCTGGGCTTAATTTTGGATAATATTCTATCTCATAGAATTTTACAGGCTGAGATTGCCAAATAAAGATATGCTTTTATTATAGAAAAGGTTATTAATATTTTTTCTTCTCTTTCTTCATAGAATATACATTGAACCTAAACTCAGAACACTTTAGTTTAACCTTTTACAAACCTCTATCACAACAGAATAAAAAGGCTTCATTACATGTCAGCAAGTGGAATTGGGACTTAATATGTAACAAGGCTTTCATTAATAAATTAAATAGTGAAAAAGGACACATAATGTAACATTTTTCCAGCAAGACATTTTATCACCTTCTCCTGAAGCTGGAATAGAGAAGTGACAAAGTGAAAGGGCAAATGATAGCATCTTTACCACAGAATCTTTCAATGATGCTTTATCTTTGATGGTTTCTTCTAAAAGAGAAGTATAGAAAAGTACTGTGCAGATTATAAACCTTACTGTGGACTACAGTAAACTGCTACCTTAAATACAAGTGTTAACAAGTTTCATTTGCTATACTTTGCAGGAAAAGTCTGTGCCTTTCTGATTTTTTTTCCAGTTTAAGTTGCTTTTTCCTTAGAGGCATCAGGAGTTGCTGGTCTATGGGAAGAAAAGATTTTGTTGCTGAGCTCAAGTTCCATTTCACACTGTTACAAGCATTGCCCACTCTTTCTGAATCATAAAGCACAACAATCCCAATTACCTAGCACGGAGTTTCTCCATGAATAGGGTTTAATTGCCAATGAGAGGTCCATAATTTCTTTTAGTCATCAAACACTTATTCATCAATTACTGCTTCATGAAACAAACATTGTCTGGGCTTTTGCTCTAACATACATTTCAAAATTGCTTCAGGAAAGTTAGAAATGTCACAAGTTAATCTATAATAAACCCACAGTTTTGTATCTGACAAGGCATGACAACTCATTGCTGTAAATGAAACTCTAACTAGTATGCTCAAAAAAACATGCCTGCTAAAAGAACATTAAATTTTCACCACATGCTTATACTGGTTCTATACCATTGCACAAATTTTCTTCTGCTTCTTCTTCTGTTTATATTCTTTAAATTTCCCCCATCTTTTTCTACATCATATTTTTCCCAGATTGGTTTCTTGAACAAGCTCTCTTTCACCATAACACTTGCACTGCCACAAAGAAAGTAGCATAGGCAGAGAAAAAATGGGCAAGCACACTCCCCTAACAGAAATGTCTGTCTAACCCAGATCGAGTGATTACCTGACAAAGAAAACACTTGTAAAACATCCATGTACAAGCTTCTCAGGTTTTTCATAATGTCAGAAGTAGACATTGGGTCTTCAGAATTAGGTAACAGTGAATTAAAATACAGTTAGTACATTTTAAAAAAGTACTGCTGATGTTAGTCGGTAATGTATTTTCTCCCAGTGAAGTCTAATAATTTTGGCATGAAGTGATTGATCTAAATATAGCTTCTGTAATTCAATAATGTTCATGTTTAGAAATTAGGTTTCCCATTGGGTTTGCTAGACTGCTGAAATACAAACTTATAAAAATAAATGCAGACTATATGGCAGTTTTAGCTTGGTTTTCTCCCTGGACTCAAACTCTACAGCAAAGTCATTTGTTGGGTTCTTCCCCACTACCCCCCCACCCGCCAAACCCCCACAGCACCCCAATTGGGATGGGACTGGCAAGACAAAAGGTTGTATAACAATACCATGGAAAGGGACAAGGATAACAGATCCCTAATGTTCTAAAAGCAACAGGTTTTTTTAATATCCATCTGGAGAAGTTTGAATCTACAGTTCCTAGTGTTCAACAAACAGATGAATCACCTAAGCATACATGACAATCAGTTTATCAGCTGGACTAAAAAGCTGAATATCCAACAAGGGCAGACATATTCATTTAGAGAACTCTGCTACTGCATGAACACAGGGCCCTGCTGTTGCCACGGTCTGAGGTTATATAAACACAGACATGCTCAAGCATTTGTTAGGGCTCTTTTTCATTTTTTATAGCATTACTGGAACCTTCCCGAGAGTGCGGAAACAGCATTTGTTGGAGAACAAGCCTCATTAAAATAAATGACATTGTTGCTACTTCCTCAGATAACTTTGCTCCTGTCTCAGCAAAGGTAGACTGGTTCTATTACTGGGAAACAGTCTCTATTGCCAATTCTGTGGTAGAGGAACTGCATTCTAAATTTAAGAATCCTTTTCTATTGATCCGTGTTTATCACATAATACTATGCTGGCTTGCATTAAACAGCAGAGATATGTTTTCATCCCTATGAAAGAATTAAATGCCCAATTCTTATTATTATTACTAGTCGTGTGCCTAATGTCCAGTATGCCTGCCTTCAAACATATCCCCTTAATTGCCTAATGTGCAGTCTTGAGAGAAGCAGATTATTCAGCTTTATGTTTCTGCATTCGCAAATATACCAAGGAAATGGTGGCTGTGGCGCAAAGAACAGATTTGTCAACTTGTTTATTTTCAAAACAGGACAGCACAGGGACTTTGTTCTTGCAACTCTTGGCTATAGTGCTGTGAAATTCTAAAAAAAAAGGAAACATTTTAACATATGGATTTCTACAGCGTGGGAAGGCTTTGCTTTGCATTCAGGACTCTTTCCAATTAAACTGAATGTTAGCTCGGCCCATTTAAAATGCATATAAACTGTACTTACAGGTTTCCAGTTATGCTTACACTCCTTCTGAAAGACACCATGAAGGCCATGACCAGAATGGCAGAAATGTTTTAACCCTGAAGTTTACGGGTGGGTTTCTGTTAGTTGGGTTTTCTTTTCCTCTCTGCATGGAAAAATGTAGATACCTAAACCCAGTATTTACTACTGTTTTTTTTGAAACAACTGAAGTAGTTGTACAGTGAAAAGTGTACCATGAAAAGAGTATATTCTGAACAATTATTGTCATTCAGCATTACACTAGGGTGAAAAAAATTTTAACTATGTTGAGTAATTCACAAAGAGCTTCACTGGGACTAAACCTGGTGTTACATTACTTCCCGTAATCACAATTAGCTGTATTAAGTGAAACATACTATTACGAACTGTATACTTGCGAATACTCTCCAAGGTCGGGAATAAATCTGAAAAATTCATGCCAACGATTTCATAGTGACTGTATCTATTTTGGAAACCAAAGTTTATTGGAGTCCACAATGCAGTAAGTCACTGTATCCTTGGTAAAATCTTGCGGATGATGTTTTCTCTTTTAAAATAATAAAGAAATTTTAAATAGGTTTCTCACAGAAGCTGTCACGAGATTCATTTAGTACAGATCAATCTGTCCGCACTATCTCTATTCACACGTTCCAACCAACCTTCATTGTCAGAGGGAAAAGCACAGCCCAGAAAAACATCTAAACAAATAAATAAATCCTTTTTCCTGTCCTTTGAGAAAAGCAGAATTATTTCCTCCCTGAAAAGCCTCAGAGAATTAGGTGGCTAATGGAAAAAGGGTACATCAGCCAGAAGTCCCAAGGGTAACAAGAGTGATGAGTTGTTCCCTCAGAGGCAGGCAGAGCTACATCCTGAAACTTTCAGTGTCTCTAAAATGAGCAACTCTTCTATTCTTTGGCCTAGGGGGAGTGTTTTGCACAGAGAGACCCCGCTGGGTGCCTCAAGCCATTTCTCATCATGCTCTGCCTAGGATAGCAGCGCTTGGCTGTATTCTCTCTGGGCTGTTGCTCCTGGGTGTTAATCTCCATGCAAAATGGTCCCTCCCACAGTTCACAGCATCACTGTGTCATGATTAGGTAGAGAGGAAGCCATTGTTAGTTTCTTCATGTCGTCAGGTCTGAGGCAAGCCAGAGATTTACAACTCCTCATGTCTCCCGTTTGCTTTATTATTTCCCTCATCTCCCAGACAGGGCAATAGCATACTGAGAAATAAACCTCTTTACTCTGCCATATCCCTGTAAGTGGGATATCCTCATTAGCAACTGCCTGAGCCAGTCAGTCAAAGTTTTCCCAAATGCTTCTTAGCATCAGCTAAGTCACATAATATTAATACCACCGATGTCTGCTACATCTCTATGGGATTTCAGTAAAGAGCAAATGTTATTAGGAGAGATACCATGGCTTTCCCTTCATTTGTTCTTACACTGTACTCGATAAACAAGAAGCAGTTTTTCGTGTCACGCAAATCAAGCACAGGTATCTAGGACCTAATGTTCACCATAAGATGCAGAAATCCAGTCCCTACAAAGTCAGATGGGTGCCTGGGAGCAGTGTAATGGTAAGAGGAACATTTTCAGGTCATTAGTTCCAAACCAGCCCTGGGGCTGAAGAAAACCAACACTGTTGTTGCTATTTAGTGAGTTGGTCCTCCCTCTCCACTGCCCCCAGCAGAAAAATCGTTATTCTTTCTGGCAGTCATTACAGGCATTACTACCTTCCTCATTGTGAAGCCCCAGGTTGTCCAGGTCCTGTAAGACCCATGCAGTTCCTGGGAATGCCCTAGCTTCACAGGTGCAACTGAAGGGGATTTAACAGTGGGAAAGGGGAAGCATAAGATGAGTCAACATATCTCCATGTCAAAGCAGATTTATTCTGTTGCACACGCAGGACCAAACTGACTCAAAGGTGCATGAGGAAAAGCTGAAGACTCCTCTAAGCTCCCCATACTACTCTACCTCCACAGGATACAAAGTCATAATTTATCCAAACATTGAAGTCAGAGTTCCTCAGCTAGCGTAAACAGGAGTTTACCCATTGGCTCTGGCCCTCCTGAGAACAAACTCCCATTGACTGATAAGTGATCCTGAGGATAAGGCACTATTGTTGAGCTGTTTCTAAGAGCTGGCCTTCATAAACTAATCCTTTCATGGGTGCCATAGGCACCACATTCTAAAGCACTAAATTCACTTGAGAAATCCCAGAATTAGAGAGCAAATTGACTCACCAATTTCAGCTGTAAAGGTTTTATTTTGCCAATCTATATTTAAGAGGACATGAATCTAGGCATGGTAAGATTAGCAGTGCACAAATAGGTGAAGTGGAGGCGGGGCTACCCCAATGTATTTTCAAGTCAAATTTACAAAGGAATTCCATGTGCTCAAGGGCAATTATAGTCATGCAACTGTAGGTGACTCAAATCCATGACTAATAAAAATTAAATTGGCCCAAAATTAATCATATGCAGTAGAAATTATTTGATTCAACCAGATTAGCTGCTAAAATGCCTCTAGAGGGTTGGATTAGCAGAAGATATACCCTCCTATCTCCAGACTCAGAGAGCAATATCTTAAAAGGGCAAATTAACAATAGAATACATTAGCTAGTTCTCCCTTGCTCTCAGTAATGAAGAAAAAACAAGGGAAACGTGACTGTATGTGTTGCGTTGTTCCTGCATTTTCAGTTCTTCCATCAAAATTACTGCAGCAGATGCTGCAGTGCATGACTGATGGCAGACTAGGCAGTTAGAAAGAGGTCACTCAGTGGTAAGTATAACACCCCCACTTTTGCATTATTTGACAGTAAAAGTTAGTCAGGACAGATGTCTAATATTCAGAATGAAGATAGTTAATCCAACTTTGGATCAAGGAGATGAGCTAAAACCAACTGGTCTTTTCAGCTTCCCTTCAACTTTCTCTTCCATTATCTGAGCATGCAGTAGCCTAAGAGACCTGCACGCTGGATGTGCCTGGTGGTGTGTGCGCTAAACCCCTGGGCAGCTCACCAGGCAAACCAGCAGGCTCAGGCTGACTGAATTTTATGAAAGAAGCCTCTTCAGCTGAAGACCTCACTTGTGGACTTGCTGTTCGGACAGATAATCTGAACTTGACGGCGGCTGCAGAGCATCCCTCAATACACACCAGAAGGATGTGAGCAGCACTGTCATGCTTTCCACTGCTAGTACCTGGGCTACACACACCACCTGTGATATTCATACCATTTCATATTTATTTACAGGGTTAATTCAACTTGAGTAGTCCAACTTCACATTGTATTGCGTCCTTATTTCACAGCTATAGACTGGCTTCTTGCTGCTGGAAACCTGCTCTTAACAGCAGTGCCCTGCTCAGGAACTTCTGTGTTGTGGTACAAAGCAGATGCAATGGACCACAGAACATTTCCAGCATGTCCTTGCAAGTGGGCTAAAGATTGCATTCTGTGAACTGATGACCAATGAAACAGTGCTATTCATCCTAGTTTGGTTTACAGCAAACTGAGAGACACAATGGCAAGGAAAAACAGCCTTAGATATCCTTACTACTCTCTTCTCATCTCTGTATCTGGGATTAGATATTCACAGGTTCTTGTTTTGTTTTACCTCTCCATGGAGCATTAGTGCTTCAAAAATAAAAAAAATATAATCAAAATGTACATATAGGCTAAGGATCAGCCTACACATCTCCAATAGTACTTTAGTACTTTAAAAGCCTTCTTTCTTCATTCTCCTGGGTAAAGGTACACAGCTAGATTTCCATCAGAGTAAAAGCACTGTCCCTGTGGCTAACTTTAACATGGAAAAAGCATAACCCTGATATCCCATGGTTTGCTCTGGATTTCTTGTGTTTATTTGTAGGGACCACCACTGCCACTGTGTATCTTGTAAATACATAATTGCACAGAGTAATTCCCTCCACCAGAATAAAGTACAGTTCTGATAATTTTTGGGGTGTTCTGTAACCATCAGACACATACATGGAGCTAATCATATAAAGCAAAAAAAAAAAAAGAAACCAAAACCAAACCCTCATATTTTCTTGCATGCTGCACTGCCAAGATGGAAATATAGCTCTAAATAGGCAAAATATGTATTTAGTTTTCTCAACAGCTGGATCTAGAACTGTGCTGGAATTTTTCCAGAGCCTGATATAGACCAGAACTATAATACCATCCCAAATTCCTGCTCACTCAAATCTTTTAGTCCACTCCCTTGTACAGGAAATGACATCAGTCTCATAACCCTTTCACTTCTCCTTTCATAACCCTTTCACTTTTCCTTCTAGGGCATATAAAAAGAATCCCTGCAGTTCTCAAATGCTAGTTAGGAACTGTAACTCTAATGAAACTCTTTTGTAATATAGCTGGATAGGTTGCACAGTGGCTGGTTACTGTGCTGGAAGCTGTTTTTAAGTTTGATCCTAGCATGAATTGACTGAATTCACCCAGAATATGGACAAGGCCTCATTTATCTGAACTCTGATTTATAGTAAATAAAGAAAAAAATCAGGTTTCATTTACATAATTCCCTGAAGATGCATATTCTACATAAATTTGCTCACCTGTTCTCATTCCTTTTTATAAAGCTAGGCAAAGACAATCTCTCCAAGAATATCTATTGGAAAACCTGGGAAAGAAAATAGAATTGATACGTATGGATGATTTTTTAATGCTTGGGAGGCATTTAGCTCAAGCAGTAAACACTTTTATGAATAGTATTATTAAGGAGATTTCATGACATTAAGAAAGCTTCATTATTATAGCTTTCCTTGAAGTCACTATTGAGTCAAATATAGCTGCAAAACCTTCAGTATGTTTGGTACTTATGCTTGAATCATCTTTTACATTTTTCATAAGTCATAATCCAAACGAAGCAAAAAAAGATTAGGTCCCTATAAAAATTTTGTCAATAAAAATAATCTTTTTTTAATCATCTTCCTATGAAGATCAAAATATGTCCAATGTGAGTATGAGCTCCGTATTCTTCCCTTGCAGGATTTCTTAAACAAGATTTTAAGGCTTTTGCCACCGATCGAAATATATTTACAGTGCTGATGGTACACAACACTAATTACAGAGGATTATAGGGGAATTGAAGTTGGAAGAGGGCTCCGGGCATGATCTAGTCCAAACCTGCACAAGGCTACTTTAGGGTTGCATTACTCAGGACCTTGTCCAGTCAAGCTTTGGGTGTCTGAAGAGAATGAGATTTCACAGCCTCTCTGGGCTTCTGTTCCAGTGCCAAACCATTCTCTCAGTGAAGGATCCTTGCCTTAAGCCACACTGTACTTGTGCCATTGACGCCTTAGCCTGTTGGCTTGCAAGGGCTTTCTGCCTGCAATGTCGCAGACCTCCTTTTTCACGCCCAGCTTTGCTCCCTTTCACACAAGCTGCCAAGGCAGTGTTTTCCAGAGCCTCTGGCATGGTGTCTTTCTTTTGTTGCTCTCAAGCTGTTTCTTCAGACTGTTTCTTTCATGCACCTGCAAACACTGATAGTGTTGTTGGGGAAGGGGTTCTCATGGGAAGTGACTTCTGCTGGTGTGACAATCACACCTTCTTTCTCCCCTTCTCCCCTTTCCCCTTCAGCTGTAGCATCTGAGTTACATTAGAGAACCAGCAGTGCGCATCCACAAAGTTCAACTACCAAGCAGCACACAGCACCTGCTGCTCATCAAAGCGCGCTCCAAGCCACGCTAATCTTCCTCAGCAGGAACGACCAACAGGGACTGGTGGAAACTATAGAGCTACTGAGGGAGAATAACTGTAGAGGAACCCTGATGTGTAGGAGAGAGCATACACAGAGGGTGTTCTTCTGGGGACCCTCACCACTTCTCTTCCCAGCTGGGCCACGAGCAGTTTCCCCACCACCTTCTTTCCGCCTGTTTGTTTCTCTTTCTCTACCCCTGTATTTTTCCCTAAATAAATTTTTCTTCATCGGAACTGACGTACACACCATCAGCTATGGATGGTCCTTGCTAATACGCCTCTGTGCATGTGAACCTGTCTGAACACACTTTGTGTTGATAATATTATAATAAGAATTTCCCTTTCTGCAACTTGTCACTGCTCTCTCTCACCCTCTTTTTGTGCACAAAGAGTCAGGTTCTGTGTTTCCTCTAACCCTTCCTCAGGTAATGAAAGACTGAATTAAGATACACACACACCAAAACTTAGACTTGCTCACATCCTCCAGTCTCCTCAGTGTCTTAGCAGCCCTCCTGTGATCTCTTTCCAGTATGTCAACAACAGTTTTTAGGTGCCCCTAAACCAGATCCAGCAATCCAAGTGTGGCTTGTGAGTACTGAACAGAAGGGAAAATTGCTTTGTTTAGCTTGCTGGATATATTCTTGCTAATGCAGCCCCGGATGTGCTTAGCTTTCTTCTCTGTAAAGATACGCTCTTGGCACATTTGATTACCAGGACTGCAAAGTCCATTTCTGGAGAATTGCTGCTTCCCCAGTAAACCCCAACTGCTCTCCATTCATGGGGTTACTCTCTCCCAGGCACAGGAATTTACCGTTGCTTTTGCAGAACTTCACAATGTTCCTTTCTGTCCATTCATGAAGCTTGTTGAGGTTCCTCCCTGGCATCCCTGCCGTCCAGCATGCCAGACTCCAGCATCCCTCAGATTGATACCATCCGTAAATTGTAGAGGATCCACTCATGTCACCCATCACCCAGTTTGTTAAAGGAGATGATGAATAGGATCAGCCTCAGTGTCAGCCTCCCAGTAATATCAGACTGCTGCCAATTCAACTTCATGTCCAATTCAACCACTGCTACACAACCAGACCTTATCTCCTCAGTGAAGTTATGTGGGTATTCTGCAAGAGTATGTCAAAAGCTTTGCTAAATTTGAGGCAAACATCCACTGCTCTCCACTTGTCCACGGAGACTAGCATTTCACGACAGAAAGAGTTCAGGCTAATCAAGCACAATTTTTCTTTGGTAAACCCTTCCTTGGCTGTTCCCAGACTTCAGAATTTTCTCAGGATTTCCCTGTTTGTTCAGCATGGTGTTCTTAAATCAACCACACTTTTGACAAAAACAACTGAGATTCCTCATTTTCTCTAGTTAATATTCTAGTCTGAGCAAGTTTAACAGTATTGCGAAAGCATATAAGGATCTTAAAAATTAATGACTTCAGATTTCTTAAATTTTCTACCAAGATTTTTTTAGAAAATGTATAGCATAGCACTTGCAAAGGGGACAACCTCTTTTACATCAGTGGGCTTGTAGTCTGTAAAGCAAGCATGCTTTTCTTTTAGTGGCTAAGTCAATGAAATAAGTGAAATCTTAAGGGCCATATCTTCACTTATTTACATCAACACACGCATTTTACCTACAGTGTAACTGTACTAGTCTATGCAGTTTATGCCAAAGGAGGATCTGGGCTCCAGTTTCTATTTCCAGCTCTGTTTTGCTCTTGTGAACGCAGCAGTTAATTCACAACATATGGGAGAGGTGGGGGAGGGAGCTCCTGCTCACACAGCTCATGCAGCTAGATTGATTTTTGCTAAAACTTGAAAAAAACCCACAGTACATACCACATGTGACAAGTCACCATCCTGCATTTCTGATATAAATTATATTGTACAACAAAATGTGAGTGTAAAAATTTGGCGGCACAGCAGTTATGCTACGCAACACTTCACCTGCCTGGGAGTACTGTTATTTCCATTTTCATAGTAATGGGCTATTGTATCCCAAAATGTGCTGAGAGAAAACATGCTAATGGGATTTTATGTGAACACTTGGAGAACCAATTTATACAATGGAACTGGACCAGAATTGTTTGATTAAATGCAAATCATTAACATTGTAAACAATACAAATAGAGAGTAAACCAAAACTGAATGTGAAATAATGAGAGAAAAATGGGCTTTACAGTGTTTAAAATTCACAGGTCAGATCATGCAGCTTCCACAGTATCAGCTAAGGCAATTTTACAGTAGAAATGGGTTGTTTTTTTGTTATAGCAATACCAGCTTTCATTTGATTGACTGGAAGAGATGTATTGCAATACTGAGCATGGTCTCTATGTCCATGAAAGTATTTCTAACTCTTATTTACGTCCCTCATTTCATACTGAAATCAACTGGCAGTATGAATATTGTACAGCCTTCTAGATTCAAACTATGTGACTTAAATCCCTTCCAAAAACAGTCTTGAATTGGAAGATTGTTTTTGTTATCCAGAAATGAAAAGAAAGAGTATCTCATAAGAGAAAAGGAGAAGACAGCTTATATTTCACAATCCTTGCTTGAATGCATCTCAGTCCCCTGCTTCCACAGATAAGCAAGGATGTTTAGACAAGCAAGATGGCAGGAGTTAGAAGAGACTGGAGTGTCTACAACATAGAGGCAAAAATACTGCAAATTAGGAACAAACACAATGAGAACAGGAGTTAAGTGCCTATAAATACCCATTTTCTGCAGCAAAGCTGTAATCCAGGTTCAAAGCTCTGCTTGTCTGTGTCTTTTATAGAATTTTCATTGCATCTCCAGGGTCAGGAAGGTAGGGAGGAGAGGTGCCAAAGTGACACTGTGCCCTGAAGTTTCACTACAGCTCTGTGCTGGGTTGTTTCAAGTGGAGTGCTTTGAATTGTAGAGGTGCAAAACATGGTTCCCCTCAGGTACTGCTCACATTTGTGAGAACTGCAGAAATGTGACTACCTTAGGAAATATTTCCCTTTTTTTTTAAACACTCACCATCTAGATTCTAGATTTAGGTGCCTGACTTCGGACATTAAGGTTCTAAGATGTCAGCTTTCATGTCCAGCTTGAATGTTTGGGGTTTTTTTTCAATAATATATTTAGCTGGGTCAAACATATCCCTGAAGTAATCTGGTCTATTGTGCTTACTGTCTTCTCAACATTTATTTTTTGATTATTTCTTCTTTGGTTTACCTTTGTTTTTCTACCCTGTGGCAAATAAACAATCCTTTTATTGAAGATAGCTGGAATCGAATGTGAAGACTTGTATGTATTACTCACTGAGGGTGCCTTAGAGCAAAGGGAACTACCTTACTCTTTCTGTTCTCTCACCAATCCCTCTTGTAATAGCACAGGGTATTGTTACTATGGCATGACTCAGAGAAACACTGAAAGAGGCATTTTAGCAGATAGGATAAACAACTTCTGAGGAACTGGGGCCCTGTTTCTGTCTTTTATGCATCCTTTCCAACCCCTCACTGGGCTTTCACCAAATGCTCTTTTCAAATCTCGTGAGTTATGGGGCTTCCCTACATAAGAGCTCAAAATGTTCTGCTATCTTCTTTCTGCAGGGGACCCTGGAACAAATAATATTCAAAGACAACATTCAACCAGACACAAATTAGTTTGGGGTCATTTTGAGGTTTGGTTTGAGGGCTGAAATGATTCTTCCCTCATCCCCTGCTAAGCCAGGTTGTTCATCTCTCATTTTAAGCTCTAGGTACTTTACGGTAGTGTGGTATGCACTGCGTCCTGTCAAGCTGATATGAAAAGACTTTCATATCTGAAAAACATTCAGATACAAAATCACCAGGAAATTTGGGAGATAGAAAAATTCCAGCTTTACAAATATCCTCCCAGAAGGATCTGCTGCTAAATTGAGATCTATTTGTTTATGACTTTTTAACTCTCTGTGGGAGACACAGCACTGGGACAATGAGACATGCAGATAATGAGCTGGGCAGAAGAAATTGTGTAAGAAATATCCCCAGCTTCAGGAGTTGTAATCTGTCACCATTTTTTTAAACACATTTTTCCTGCAACTTAAAAAGCACTGGATTTCCAACTTTTAGGAGATGACTACTACTACTACTACTACTACTACTGCTACTACTACTTCTGCTGCTGCTGCTGCTACTGCTATTGTTATTGTTATTATTATTATTATTATTGTTATCGCATGAGGAAAAGAACTTATGAAACCAAATTTCCTATGAATCTGTTCTTTTACCCTAATATCCATCTCACTACAGTGCCCCTGGGCAATCTCTGTCTCTAACTTGCAAAAGATGACGCATGCTATGGTCACTTTGCAACTAAGGTTAATAAAATAACTTTTCTATGTTCATAGGTAAATAAACTTGCACAATACATAGAAAAAAGCTCAAAAGAAAAGCCTGGAATCATCTTTCCCATTGGGGTAAATCCATACCAGGACCTATCACACCAGGACCTATCATAAACACACCAGAACCTATCATATGAGCAGAAAGAACAACTTGCTTAGGAAAAATATAAGTGGGTAATAAAAGGCAGGTTTAAAAAGTCTAAGTCTGCTTTGATCAAGCACTGTTGTATTTAAAGCATTGTCAGCTACGAAGACGTATACCATTGCTGGTGAAACTAAAGGAATGTCGGAGTAGTGGCATTAATGAATAGGCAAAGGGCCAATTTAGGAAGACAAGACCACATGGAATGAAGCCGCTTCACTAGCAAAGAGAAAAACTTCTATTCTTCTCAGCCTCAGAGTATAACTTCAGTCCCATCAGGACCAACTCCCTTAGTGCCTTTAATTCAGTAGGAACCATCAGTGTTTAGCTAAGACAATGAAAAAGATATCTGTATAAATTGTATGAAGCTGATATAAATTTCCACCTGGCCAGATTTGACAAACCTAGCATTAAATTCCACTGTCGATATGAAGTATTTTTGTGAATCAGAATTTTGCCATGGTTTAATGGTGAAAGACAGGGCTTGCCTATGGTTAAAAGTCACTGAGATCCAACACCCATTAAAAACTGTCAATGTGGAAGGTCAGTAGTGCCCTACTTGGGTCTCTAAATGATTTGAAAACTAAAACATAGGGCTCTCTGTCCTCCTCAGAAACACACATCAAACAGATTTCATAAAACTTGTTATAGGGCTGGGAAAATCCCTATTCCCTGTTCAAATTCCTTTTGGAAGTACTTTAATTTCTGTTTAGCTTCCAGTATCAGAATCTTGTGAAAGCACCCTGCAATATGCATATCTGTAATTCTCTTTTGACTCTAATATTTGTATTAAACCTCAAGTTCTTTACAAATTCAACACTAGTAATCCTAAAATACATCTGAAGTTACAGAGGACAGCAGTTAGCTCAAAGCTCAGAAATATAGTAGTATTTTAAGTGACATTATCACTGCTTTGGGGAAGGAAAACTTTCCTTTTTTTGGAATCAGCAGTTTTTTATCTAATTGAGACTCCAGTGTGTAGTATGTTGTCATCTTTTGGCATTCTTTGTACAGTTACTGTTACATGGAGAGGAGTATTTGAATGATCACTCAAGTCACTTTTATAAATCCTGATTTCATGCTACTCCTCCATGTGACAGCATGTGTAATACTGAAACAGTAATCAGGACCTATGAGAAGAAAACAAATATTACAAAGCTAATCCTTTTTTTTATGAGAAATTGTTTCAATGTCCAGTTGTAAAAGACTTTTCCCAGACCTTTTTAGATCTATTCCTTAGGCTGCAGCTTTTTGCTCTGTGTTAAAACACTTTTCCAGTATGCCTAAGTGAGACACTCTTTCCTTTTCAGTCATCATGAAAAAAACATAGCAAGTCCCATTGATGTTAAACTTGGAAAGAGTTAGAAGAAAGGCAACCCTCCCACTGTATTTTTTCCCTTTTGTTAGATGATAAAATAGAAATACCCCAAATGAGGGAGTCCAAGATCAGATTTGTGATTGTGGCAGCTTCCTCTGAAGAGTCTAATATAAAAATAATGTCATGTTCTTCATGAACCTACTGTCCCATAATCATGGCACTTCTTGCAGTTGGGAAGATCTCTGTGTTTAGGCAACATGCCAGCTGAAGCTGGATAAGGAAAGTGCAACTGTTCCTAAGTAACCATTAACACACTCCAGAGTGTGCATTTGTTAGCCTATATATACATATCATGTGTAGCTGAAGAGCTTTCAGGCTCAGGCCAGGAACATTTTTGGGTGCTTATGAATAAAACTACACAACCACACATGCCAGTGTAAATCCAGATGTGGGTCAGCTGCACTGTACACACCAGGGCTCAAGCAAATATCACCTGTGTGATGCAATACAGATGAAAGGAGTCACACTGAAATATCTGCTTTGTATGAAATCATCACACGTGCATGAGTTCACATACAGGTAACTGTGCTGATGCAGTTAGATTCCTGTGAGCATTTTTGAACCTCACACGCACTGGTCTTGATGTTTCATCTGACTTTGGGAGAAACTGCTTTCTCTGGGATATTTGGTCCTTGGGACATTATGTGAATCCCAAAATTAGTATCTCATCATTGGCTCACTCCTCAATTTACTGTCTCCCTAACTAATCAAAAAATTGATAGCATTGTGATAACTATGTGCCTACATTAGATTCCCTTCAAACCACCCACCCCTGCATGGAGTGCCATTAGCAGCAGCAGCAAACATCACTCTAACAGAGTCTGGCTTTTATCAGAGGAGGGCAGACTTCTTATTTACTTCGTGCACAACAGTGCTGCCTGTCCTAATTCTCCAACTTTTGCTACAACCAAGAAAAGCTTAAGATTGACATTGAAGGTAATGACTGACAGAACATGCCAAGTTAATACCAATAACTTAGCAGCAGGATGTAAGCATACTGGCAGGCTCTAACTGAAAAGGTACATAACTCTTGCTATGAATGGTAATACCCTCTCCTACACAAGGGAACTGCAGCCATCATTCTCATACTACATCTTTCTTGGTTTCTAACTGTACTGGCATTATATGATATTATTTCTTGGCCCAAAAAATTGTATTTCAGATCCCTTGACTGTCCAGAAGGAACTAGTCAAGAGGTGAATGTTCTGGTATTCTCTTTCACTGCTTCCATGACTTCAGAAGAGATGTCATGTCAAAGCCACATTCAAGCTGTGTTTTAGTCCCAGTTGTCTTCATCTTTCCATCCCCTTTCTAAAGTGTGTTGTTTTAGCACTGCAAAGTCTTGGGTGGCAGAACATCTCTTCCTGTGTGCTTGTGCAACAAAGAGAAATGGGCTCCTATCCCAGCTGAAATCTCTGGATGCTGTTTTAGACCACAAATGCTTTTGGATCTTGGCCCAAAACAGATAGCAGTGTACACAAGGCTGTAATAGCCTAGCTCTGCCTTGTTCTTTCTCACACGTAGCAGTTTCCTTGACATTAGACCTCATAATTATTGAAAGAATGGCCTCTTCCACCCTCAGCCTCCAGCAACCATTATCTTAATTGCAGTTAAGCTGGAATCAGGCAAAAAAATCCCACAAAAATCAACAACATCAAGTTATACCTTCAGCACACAAAGCTGCAACCACTTAATTTGTGTCTGAGGTGCTGTATATCTGACTACCTCAGTGCATTCCCCCTGTGCTTTGGGTAAAGTCCACTCAACTTTTGCGAAAGCATGAAATATATAAAACTTGTTTAGCAGAGTGAGGTTATTGGCATGGTAAAATCACAATCTATTGGTGAGAGGGGGACTTAAAAATGTGGCCAGGTGGAGGTTTTTCTTTCACCAGCCAGTAAACCACTTAGAATCCATTAACTTCTGAGGACTTGTATCTTAAAAGAAAGTTGCACATAAAAAATGAAAAGTACTGTAGTCTGGCAAATCTGGATATTTTAATTTTCCAGCAAGCATAAGAAAATGGTTATCAGGTTGCATATTTAGACTTCCATATTTGTGGGAGCAGTACAGACCCAGATACAGCACTATTAAATGGTTTATTCTGACAACACAATATGTAGTGAATGAAAGAAGTTGTTACCAAGGAGATAATTGGACTTGAACAGTGAGAATATCTCAATGTGCCAATTTTCAGCATCAGCTTTTCTTTTGCTGTGGCTGTGAATTGTTGCTGGCCATATTTTTATAATAGTGAACTAATGTCTTTTTCTTATTTTTGTGTGGCAGATTCCATAGCCTAATATATTGCTCTAACAGCGATTTTATGCAAGGCTTGACCTACTATATATTAACGATCTTTGAAAAAACCTAACCAAACAAAACATAATCAAAAAATAGAGTACCAGTAAGGAAGGACAGCTTGCAGACACATCAAAAACAATTAAGGACAAAGTAATATTAGTCCAAAGAGTGCATAGAAAATCTTTTGCAGGTGGCAGAAACGGTACATGTTGATGCCATATACTGAAAGGAGTCCTGCCTACCTGTCTGGCCAAACTTTGTTACCATTTAGTCTTATTACTTTGTTACCTTTGTAACAAACTTTGTTACCCTTTAGTCTTATTACTTTAAATTCTACTATGCTCTACTTACTAATATATTTTTTCTAGGCCTCTCTGATACCCACTTTTAGCATATTATCTGTAAACGAAATCTCTTTGACTTTTTCTTTTTTTTTTTTTTCAAAACCAGCTTCAAAATAACAAACTTCTGAGGCACGCACATCACACAGAGTATAACAAATTGATTAAATTGCCTTCTTCTCAGTCTATATCAAAGCATAAATACTAAGCATATATGACAATTATTTTTAATCTTTACTGATGTTTGATATTTGGCTGTTCACCATGTGGAGGGATGTCCCCATTTGCCTTATTGTTCCCTGTCCTACTTGTTGAAGGTGAAGCAACCAAAATCACTATTTTTGCCATAGAAGGATGTAGCCTGTATCCTACATCTCAGTGTTCCTAAGTTTTTATATATTAATTCCCCCCACACATACAGAGGTTGGGAATAATTGCAGGGAACAGCCTAAAGGTTTGTCTTTAGTTATGGCCTTAAACATTTTCTTGCACCTCGTTGCAGTTTCTAGCACAGTGTTTTTAAATGGTGGTTGCCATTAAGTCTATGCATGATCACCTTCCAATATTAGGAGTGCCACCATTTCCTTCCTCAGGGATCCCACTGTCCCCTTGAAGACTTGACAACCCCTCAGGTCCAGTGGATAAAGTGCTCATGCAAGTCCTCCTTAATCACTTGCAGTTGGAATACGACATGCTGGTAAACGCTGGTGAAGTGAACAGAACCGCCTTTCTCTTTCCAGCTGCAGAAGGTAAGCAGTGATACCCGGAGCAGCTTACTGATGGTCCATGGAGAAGCAGCCACTAGAGTAACTTGGAACTTAAGAGCAGCCATCAGAGGGAAGAGCAGAGGAGGGGAGGCTCAGACAGTGCACCTTCTTTCACAGCTGCGCTGTGCTGCTTCTCCCCATGCTGGGATCACTCATTCAAATTTCTTTCCAGCCTCTAAGAAGTTATTCTAAGTTTCAGAAGTCCAATGTTTTTTCTTCTCTTTTTCTGAGGATTCACTGGCAGTCATCTAGATACAGAACTGAAGGAGAATGTCTCTTTTGTTCAGATTAAAAACATCCATACCTTCTGCAAAGACTTCTCTAGCACTGCCATGCTAGGAAAACACATGTAATGCCCACTTTTCCTGAATACTTGTTTCTCATCCAGTTTCTCTCCCCCCCATAGTTTCATACAGTTTCTCTCTGCTCCCATTTTCCCCTAATAAACCAGTAACCTCATAGGATCATTTCCTAACTGTAACTTTGTTACAGGAAACAAGGAGATTTGCTTTGCAAGACACAGGAAAGCAGCATGTAGCTGTGGCATTCAGCACAGGGATCGGTCTTTCCGCTCCACAAAGAAGTATCAAGAATAAGTAGGGAGCATCATTTAGTTCACTCACCACAAAACCTGTACCCCTATGTGGTAACAGAAGAACAGAACAGCATGTAGGGAGAGCAAAAAAGAGATGTGATAGCATATATCTCTCTCTCTAGGTTTACTGGAGGCAGAACACCTCTGTGCTCTCTGCCCCATGTGTGAGTGGATGTCCTGCATGACAAGCAATGGGTATAAACCTGCTTAACTGTTTGCTTTAGTTTGGCTTTATATTCTATCTTGTGTGAATAAGTGGTGGGATGTGCTTGGTGTGGTCTGAATGTAATAAAGGAACCAGAGCTAAGCAGAGACCTCTAATTTTTTTCCTGATCCTCCTCAGCTCTGTGTAACTGCACCACTAACACTCAGAATTGATGCCCACACCTCCCAAGAACTTGACAGCTTTTGTTTATTTTACTTTTAAACTCCTTAAGGCAGATGGGAATAAGTTCCTTGCCAAGATAAAACCTGTTAACTGGGGTCGTTCTATCACTGCTTTATTGTCTTGAGTGTCCACTAATCTTCAAGGAGCTTCACAAATGTGTCCTGCTTCCTAGCTATTGAAACCAGACACTGACTCTTCGAGTGACAAAGACCAGTAAGACAAAAAAATTATATGACTTCATTTTTTGCTCTCTCCAGATTCACAATAGTGAAACTGAGACAAGAATTTAAGTCAGTGGAGTCACTTTCTTTTTAGATTTTTCTAATGCAGGAATTTTTCTTCCTTTTCATCAGTTAAACAGCCAAGAGAAATAGGTTGTTGATGTACTTATGAGAGCACTGCACACAAAGTGTATTCTGATATCATCTTTCAGTTTCACCAAAGAACATTTGTCACCACTTCTGATGGAATTAAATTGTGGTCTGCATCTAAGGCATCAGCTGAGAAATGAAAATGTGTAAATTCATGCAGAAAATACTAGTATCAACATTAGCATGCTGAAGAATGCAATGATGCAGAGACTTTGTACAGATAGAAATACAATATAGTCTCTGCAGAAAACTCTTACTGTCCCCATGCAAATTAAAGGGAGATCAGAGGACTGTGTGGTATGGAAGTAACAGTAAAATAAGAACAGCGTAATAATTCTAAACACAAAATGGAATTTAAGAAAACTTGGGTTCTAGTAAATTTAAATGTTCTATTTGATGAAAATAAAGTATTCTGATTTCAGCAATTTTTAGGTTTTGTTATCGATAAGGAAAAAGCAGGTCTCAAAATAAAAATGTGTTCAGTTCCTCTCCGATTTCCAATTCTTGGTCAATCTGCACTATTAAAATTTTGCTCAGTCAACAAGTCTCTCTTCTCTCCTCCATTTCTGGCCTCCTTTTTCCCCTAACCAGTAATTATGCTATCAGTTGCCTCCCATTCCTCTTCTAGGTATTTTCTCAAGGCCTGTCCACAGTACAGAAATTTATGATACAAAGAGCTGTGCTGGGCTTCTAAGGATGCTTGTAAAACACTTCACATCCATACGCCAAAGTGCTCCAAGTGGTTTGTGTTTCTGCCAAAAAACACTTGGATTTTTCTTCTGTTCAGCAAGGGCTAAACTTGGCTTGAGGCCAGTAGGGACAGCACTAAAGGAGATAGGATGCAGCACTCATGCTGCAGCCCTACAGAGGCACTCTGTACGTTCCCAGAATCCTGTCAGAGCTACACTGGGAACTGGGAGATGGCTGCCCAAAGGGCTCTGCAGCTGAAAAGCCTTGGGTATGTGAGCAGAAATGCTCTCATTCAGAACAGCAGTCAGCATGATACCTCTGGATATTACAAATAGTTAGCATTTAAACCAAGGAACCGGGATAAGCTTAATAAGAACCCTTCTAATTATCAGGGTATTAGCAAGGAAGTGAGAAAATTACACAAGTAATAGAAGGGATTGCTGCTGCTCACCCCCTGCCCTGCCTGTCCTCCTCACCCAAGCATGCAGAGCTCTCCTTTCTCTCCTTTCAGTCAGGATCTAGAGAAGCAACATGAAGAAACGAGGGAGGAGGGGAGAAACTCACATTCAAAATAGCAGCAAAGAGCTCTTCTGCAAAGTCTGTCTGGAGGTATAAAAGATACAGCTGGCAGCTTACACTGCTTTACTGAAATAATGAGACTAGAGTTGTACAAGCAGCTACCTGAAATGGGCATTATTAGTTTTCTTTATTAGGGACTGGGTGGGAGAGCAAAGACAAGCAGCACTTCCTCATGCTTTTTTCTTGTCACTTGACAGCTTTTTTGTCCTTGAGATACTCTCTCAAGGGGCAAGAAGTACACATGGCTCCAAGTCACTACAGGATCAGGAGAGGAAGATGAAGCTCAGTGTATCAAGGGATATGTGTCTGCAGCAAATTTGATTGTTTAAAATAATCTAGAATAATTTTGTCAGGAAAGGAAGATTTAATTGTAGAGAAGAATTTAGACTAAAATTGGAAGGGATTTTAAGCATCATTACTTAATTCCCCACATAACACATTACGCACAGGACAGGGAATCCTGATTTAACCTAATGATGAGCAGACTGACCAGATTTTCAAAGTGAAATAATGGGATTCCTGTGGGGGAAGGAGCTGTGTTCACTTACAGAGGTTTGGAGTGAAAAACAGTACAAAAAAAGGAGAAGACAGCTGGCATCCTTTCTCCCTTGCTGCACTGCTCTACTTTTCCTCTACTCCATTTGTGAGAGGAACAAATTCCTCACGGGACAAGCCCCATGACAGCAAGTAACAAACAGTAATGTTGATGAGGACAGGCAGCAATGTTGGGCTTGTTGTGCTGATGGGATTAACTGGAGGAGAGGCAGAGACAAGCAAGGATCCAGTCTGCCCATCCAAAGACTCCCTGTTCAAGAGCTGGTGGCTGCATTGTGACGGGGGAGAGATACACTGGTCAATACCCTCACATACACACATACACACAACATACTCACATACAGACACACATCGTCACTCTGTTGTGCAGGTCATTCCCCTATGAAAGCCTTATTTCACTGGCTAGTAGATAAATCATATTCTTTCAATGATAACTATGAGATAGTCTCCATCTTGTGTATGCTGACACCTCAGATCAATCTCAAATACCTTGAGATTTTTCAAAAAGCAAAACTACTGGCTTTTGGCCAGCCCTCTGACTCAGCATCCTTGCCTGAGGGCACAGGACATCCTCACCTTACCAGCAACTGGGACATAGTGAGGAGCTCTCCAGCTTTTTGTTCCTTCCTGCATCATTTGAATCATGCATGATCTAGCATGTTGTCTGCTAGCTTAAAGAATCATGCCTTAAGAAAAACTTTCTTATTCCTCTTCCTTGTGCTCCCTTTGTCAGCTGAGCCTCTCTTCCTAGGCTCTCAATTAACCATGAACATCCTCATTTTCTCCAAAATTATTGCCCCTTGTTCTGCACAGGAGACACCTGCCAAAGTCCAGGACTGGACTGGTGGTGAACACCTCCATATGCTTTACATACCTTACACTATCTGTCACTTGAATTAGCTGCATATGATATCTGTACACCTTACATGATAAGATTTTACCAAGCAGGAACACAATTTTTGTCTTGGTTTTTTCCTCCTCTGCAATTCCTCTATTATTCATAAATAATGAAAAAACTAAACACTCTACACTGAACTGGGACAATTTAATATCTAAAAAGGATAAGGCCAGGCTTGAAATAAGGCTTTCAGTTTCTACAACAGATGTGAAACACATGCAGGACCAATGGGACAAGCTGGAAATACAATACAATGGTGAGCTCGCAAGTATATAGCACCTCTGAGATTCATTTGGTATGTAATAATATACCAGTGCCATCCTAGAAAAATACTACTGAGGTATTTAAAAGTGTACATAAGCACTAGATTTTTCTGCCTTGCCTCCTGTTTGTCAAATCCAAATCTTCCTACTGTTTCCCACAAAAACAGTCCTTGGTCACTTTTGTCTGTTCAGGTAAATACTATCAATAATAGCAGTGGTCACAACAATAACAATAGTCACCATTAGGTTTACCATTTCAAGACTTAATTATTGTAACCATACCTTTTCTGATCCCACTGAAGTCCATGCTGCTTCTATTTGCTTAGGAGCATGTTACTGCTGAAATCATGCTTGTTTTCACCAGTGGTGTAAACCAGTGGTGTAAACCAGTGATGTAAACCAGTGGTGTTTACACCAGTGCTGTAAACATCCCTGTTTGAATGCATTTGCCTCCCATTTTTTTTGCCACACTGGTCTCCAAGTCTGCTTCCTGCTGTTTTATCTGTTTGAACGCATTTGCCTCCCATTTCTTTGCTACAGTGATCCCCATGTCTGCTTCATGCTATTATCTGACTTCAGTATTTGGCCACCACCTCCTCTCAGTACATAGTATCAGCTTCGGTACTCCAGACCTCCCATTGTTTTCACTGTGCTTGCTATAATGCTCCAAACATGCACCAACTCTAGGCAGGGCTCTCTTGGAGACCACCTTGTCCATTTAAGTTCTCCTAGTGGTTCTTTTAGGCTAAGACGAGGACTTAGCAATGTAGATATCTAATGCACAACGAATACAATATAAGCTACAGAGTGCCACAAGCTCGCCATGCCACATACGAATTTTACAGCCTTTCTACCCGTCCTCCTTTTTTGCTACTACTAAGGAACCACACTGCACTTACTATTTTTGTAGGGTTCCTGAGGAATTCCCTAGTTTGCATGTGGCACATTACCAACTGCCACTCAGCATAATAAATAATAATCAGCAACAAAGCTTCTCTGGGCCTAAATGTTACTATTATGAAAATCCTGAGTTCAGCTTTGGAGCCCCCAACAAAAGGAGGGCACGGAACTGTTGGAGTGAGTCCAGAGGAGGGCCATAAAGATAATCAGAGGACTGGAACATCTCTCCTACGAAGACAGGCTGAGAGAACTGGGGTTGTCCAGCCTGGGGAAGAGAAGGCTCCAGGGAGTCCTTATAGCAGCCTTCCAGCACCTAAAGGGTGCCTACAGGAGAACTGGCGAGGAATATAGTGGGCAGATAGTTATAGAGAAGAGGGAATGGCTTCAAACTTAGATAGTAGGAAGGAATCTTTTACTGTGAGGGTGGTGAGACACTTTGAAAGGTTGTCCAGAGAAGTTGTGGATTCCCATTCCCTGGAAGTGTTCAAGGCCAGGTTGGATGGGGCTTTGAGCAACTTGGTCTAGCAGAAGGTGTCCCTGCCCATGGCAGGGAGGGTGGAACTAGATGATCTTTAAGGTTTCTTCCAACCCAAACAATTTATTTCATCAACAAGATTAAATGAAAAGCAAAAAGAAAGAAAAGACCAATGTTTTCTCCTACACCTACTGCTCCCTGACAGCAGGTAAGACTGACCCAGGTAAGCTGCTGATTTCTCCCACATTTTCCCAGCAAAATGTCTTAATGGAAACGCCAATAAAGAACAAGTCTGTATTATTTCTTATTCAACTCATCACTGTCACAGAATGGTGCCTAATAGATACAGAAGTGGTGAGCTGGAAGAAGTCTGTATTTTAAGCTGCATTTTGAATATCAGTTGTCATTATAAAAGTTGAAACATTTGCAGTAAAGATTTCTTCACATTTATCTGGAGATCCAGGTGAAAGAGAAGGAAACACAGTCAGGACATGGGACATTTCAATGCCCACAGTATCAAAGGAATCTAGTTATGTAAATATGACCCAGGGATGTGAAAACATGAGGTCAGGAAGGAAATTAGACCAATTTTTCTGTGATGCAGTGTGAAGTGTTCAACATCAACAATGTTACTACGCTTCTTGAAATGCAAAAGTTTAGATTCAGAATTCAGACAAAAGTTCTTCCCTCATTGTGAATAACAGGTATGTCAGAGAGGATACCATTTTCTGTTCCTTTTCAAGAAATCTCCAAAGTCACATTAAGAACAAAACTGAAGCAATTATAGACGTTTAGGACCCTGATTTAAACTTCCTCAAAGCAAATTATTTTTACAGAAATAAATATTTATGAAAGAGCAAAGGGAGAAGAGGGTACACATAAGCAGCTATTTATATCTTTAATAGGAAATCTACTGTGTTGCCCTTTTCTATCACTAATAGCCCCTAGGAAACTTCCTACAAGCATACTCAGAGAGCACCATTCTACCAGGCTTAGAACTTGGCTTTGGTGTTAGGATGCCCTATGTTCTTACATCAAAATTGCCTTGGAGATGAATAGAATTTTCAAAAATTCTTCCTGATAGACCATCAGACTAACACCAGCTTATCCCAGATAACTACAAATTCATCTGCTTCTTTTAACAAGGGAAACAACATGCTTCTCAGAAAACATTGTGCTGTTAGTATATTGTTCCCCTGAAGACACTCTGAGGGTCACCATGAAGGATGTTTTATTGGTATGGTCTGTCTTTATAAATGTGTTTGAATCTCTAAGTGTCCCAGGCAAATTTAATGTTTGATTAAGACAGAGATACTCAGTTATTTGCAAGATGGACCTACTGCCTGAGTAAAATAAAATGACACAACAGTGTTGCCTCAGATACAGTGAGGTCTGCACAAATGCCTTCCAAGGACATAAGAAAGAGCAGCAGTCCTCAGAGAAGCTACAGGCACAATTCTCATTTTAGCACCTATTTTTCAAAAATTTCTCCCACTTTTACTTCTGACATTAGAAAAAAGGGTTATTTCTTGAAAAATGAAACATTTTGTCTGACTTAAAAAAGATGATTTTCACTTTGGTTTAGATGTTCCTATTAACACATTTTACATTGCTATTTTTTAAACTAATTCTTAAAATTAAATATTTGAGGAAAAAACAAATAAACATTTACCAAACATTAAAATATTTTCAACCTTTACCAACTAAAATAATATGTCAAATTCAGCAGGACTTTCTGCAAGAGTTTAGCCATACTCAAAAAAGTACTTTTCAGCAAACGCCATTTGACAATATTCTCAACTCAACGTATCTCCACTGTTGCTTCCTTAGCTATCATCACTGAGAACACCAATTCACACATTATCAGATATTATGAAACCAGAGATGCCCAAAACATCAAGAGATTTGGTCAGTCTCCCTCACTCTTTAGCTGGCAGTACAGGGAATCCAGCCGTAACGCAGTTGGGATAACAATAGATTTTCAGCAAATTAGGCTGCTGTGCCAAAGCCCTGCAGATCTTCCTGACCGCTGCTGCTGCTGAGTGGGTGCCAGTGGGAGGTCAGAGGTGAAGAACACAGCTCATCCCCTCATCCATCACAGGAACGAGCCTCCCTCCCCATGGTTCTCCTTTGCCCCACCCGTGCCCATCCCAGTGACAGGAGAGGACATTGGCCTGGTCCCACTTTTTAGCCTTCTGGTAGTGTAACTCTGCTTTTGCCATGCAGCTGAGAAGCTCTGCACTGGCACTGCTCCAGGCATGCTGTATTGCTATGCTTTGGAGGTTTTCACAAGGATGAAAGAAAGCATTTAGGGAGGTTCCAGAAACGATGCTGATGGCTGCCATGCTAATGCTCGTAATGAATTCTAAATTGGTAATGGGACCACTTATGGATAACTAAAGGCTTATTCACTCCCCTGGATATCTGCTTTTTTCTTTTACTACTCTTTGCTGGATTTAGTGCCCCTATTCACTTTGCACTTTTTCTTCTCCTTTTTTCTTTTCAGTTCTTTTACTTTTCTACTGTCATTTCTCATGCTGTACTCAACAATTATCATCTGTCAGGTTCTCCACTTATTCTAGAGGCCTTACTGCAGCAAATCCATGTCCTGCAAATCTCTAGGTAACATTGCTAGTTCTCTTTTCCCATATGGGACTAATCACTCAAGTTGCACAATTTTGAAACAATGGAGTATGGATAATAACATTTCTATGAGCATAAAATTTTGTTTTACTTCTACTGGAAAAAGCAAACTTCATTCATACCACCTAGGGATGGGTGGTATAATGACAAGTGGTAAAATAATAGGTGGTGCAATAACAAAGGATTGCATTAATGGGCAGCAATCATAACTGACACAGACCTGTAGTTGCTGGCTGATGCAGTTTTAAATGATGTTAGTGTTGATTGCAGTGTGTCTTATTGCCTTAGGAGATATGTGTTAAGTATAAAGGTTTGCAGTTAAAATTCTGTGAGGCACAAGATTCCTCTGGAACATCTATCATGTCAGCGGAACTGCTAAATTGTAACTCTGGTCAAAAAAAAAATGACACTATAAAAATGACATCTATCATGTACTGTATTTATTTTCCCCTGGTGATTTCCAGATTAAATCTGCTCAGTTTGCAAATCAAAAGGGACCTTTTTTTACATGCTTTTTTATCCAATAGTCTATGTTCCCTGTTCAGCTTCTGCCTAAAAAAAAATTAAACTTTGTTATTTCTGTTCCATACATCATTTTCCATCCACTCAGAACAAAAATTCTCTAGCTAAAATACAGGTTGTATTTATACTGCCATGGAATGAATGAGAACAAACCATATCTCACTCACCTTTCAGATCAAAGTAAAATGTGTTTTTTCTTACTGGTAAGCTACAAACAGATATAGACAACATGGAGTGATCAAACTTGTAATTTTTACAACGATATACTGACAAATATTCCATATTAAATATATACCTAACTACATGTTACACATCTACCTCTATGTGTGTATATATGTTTGCATTTAATACACACCTGTATATTTCTACACATATATATTTGGATATGCTTTCACGCATTGTCTTAATCAAAGGCTGTCAATGATAATATATATCATTTAAATACCTGTTCTGCTACTTCCCTAAAATGTCCTTTCACATTTAGGAGACAGGACAGTACCAGATTTTACTAGTGCCAAATGACCGCAGCCCTGCTCTGCTACATCTGTGTTGAAAAGCATTAGGATTACTTGCATCATTTCCTACCCCTTTCCTATGTCTCCTATTTACTCAACTATATTTCATTAACTCTCCTTTTTGGCATGCTGAATTGTGCCAAATTGTGGATCTTTTCTATCTATAGTAGGTAATACAGTTACCTAGTTCTTGTTATCTCTACGTAGCATATGAATAATGTTATACAAGGTGCTATACTACAGAACGGGCATGGCTAGCCAGCAGGCATTTTTTCCAATGGCAAAGGAATATGATCAAAAAAAACCCCAAAACAAAAAAACCAAAACAAATAAAAACAACAACAAAACCCCACAACCAAACAAAAAAACCAAACAAAAACCACAACAAAACTACTATAAAGAATGCTGCATTTAAAATATCAGGATCATGGAGAAATCAAGAAATGCAGAGATGAAGCTGACATTCTAAGAAGAAAAATTACCTCTACTTCATCTTCAGCATTAATCACTAGAATGGCAATCAGATTATCTCATCTAACAAGTGAAGTATAGCCAAATGGAGGTAAAGGTCATGCAGGTAAATAGAATATACTTTGTGCAGTTGCTTTGCCATGTTTGAGTCCACTTTGGCTGAAAGTATGTGTCATTAGTTGGTCAACCTAACTTAGTTGTGGAGCATTTGCTTGTACCACATTCCTCCACAACTTTATTTGTCAAGTGTCTTTTGTATTAGCAGTATTTGATAATGTAAATCTGGTGGTGGTTTGTCCCTCCATAACATCCCAGAAGAAAATGACATCATCATCCATAGTCTTGTCCCATCACAATCTTATTGCAAGAAGTTACCTGGACAGGAAATTATCAGTCCTTAGGAATAATAATATCAGTCATCATCATCATCATCATCATCTTAAGCACACGTACTCAATAATGTAACTTACCATGAGTACATTTGATCTGTTTTTCACTTCATGTGCTGGGCCATAGTCTTTATTTTCCAGACAAGGCTTGGGGTGGAGCCAAGGTAACTAAAAAATCACCTAAAGCTCTCAAATGGTGACTGATGGGTGGTAGTATTATTCTTCAGACACAAGGGTGATTTTATGATAAAGATAAAGCTTGTTTGTGCGGGAGACACAACATTTTAGGGGCGTCTACAAAACTATGAATTAAGCTACCACATGAAATAATGGCCTTTACAAATCTTGCCACCCTCTGCTACAACTGCATCTGATCAATGTTAATCATTTCATTTAGTGTAGTGCTGGAAGGTGAAGGGGAGAACAGGAACTTAGACGGAATTTATTTGTGTCAGTTAATAAATTGTTATAAAAATCTACAATAAAACTGAATTAAGGTTGACAGCATATATCTGAAATCTATATTAAAACATATTCTTATACTGTTAGAAATTAAAACTGTATGGGAAATAGTTTAATCATCATGATAAAGGTCAAGATTTTATAATCTCTTCCCACACCAAATCAAGAAAAAAATTGAGATCTTGAGAATATTCAGTGCAATCCAGTTCAATTTAAAAACTTCAACCAACAATATAATTAATTTCAACCAATGAACTTATTTAAAAGGTTTGATTTAATTCACTTAAACTCGCAATTGAAAAATTATTTGGACTCATTAAATGATTGATGATGTTGTTTTATATACTGAGCCTTGATTTGCATTTTTGAAACTGTCAAATTCTTGCCAAAACAGAATCTTCCACAACAAGTGGTTCTGCTCGAAAATCATGTCCAACCAACACTGTATTTTTCTGCCCCAAACCATCATACACTATAGAGTCAAAATAGAGCTTAGAAGCACAACATGTATATAAACAAAAAATGACAAAAGTTAATTCTAAAAACTAGGCACCGGCTATGGACAGCATCACAAACAATCCATTTCTGATCTACAATGTGCAGTGAACTTATGCATTAACCTCAGGTCCTGACTGAGACATTCATCTGGATCCTCACCTTTATTAAAAGGAATTACTCCCCAGGACAAATTCAAGTGCCTTTTTCTTTCTCCTTCTGGTGTCACAGGAGCCCACATCGCTGAGGTGTCCATTCTAGACTTCCTCACAACTCCCTGACCTTCCTGCATACACCTGACACATGGTCTTGTCTGCCATGCTGTTTAAATGCACACCCGCACACTCACCCTCCCTTATTCTGCCCTTTTTACCTCTGCTTTTATTTTAACTAACGATAAAAACACAGAGCTGAAACTTACTTTCGGTAGACGCCGGTGCTTTTTCCTAGTGAAACAAAAGAATTATTTTCTTTCAAAATGGCTGCTGTTTCCTATGCCTTCAGCAACACTGATGCTAAGACATGTATAGAGAGAGAGGCTTCCTACGCTGAAAGAGGAAAAGGTTTTTAGAATGATGTTCATAAAAAGGAATTAGATGTTGAAACGTGCATCTGCTCAGATGAGCGTAGTCATAGATTTATCCTGGCTGTACTCCAAGCTAGGAAGTTGTGCGTGTGCTTTGGCTTGGCAGCCAGAGAGGCAAATCAGCAGAGTATTAATACACTCCACTTTTCAGCTCATTGCTTCAGGTGCCACTCTAGATCAGGCTGACTCATATTTGGGAAGCTCAGAAAGAAAGATTGGAGAATAGGAATATCTGGGTACTGGTGACCCTCAGCTACGAACAAAAAGAGGTCAAGAACTTAGTTCCAGAATTTAAAAAAGCCACTGATCTGGTAAGAAAATTACAGCAAACCTTACTTTAATGAACCTACTCAAAAGTAGTATCACGTTAACATTCATAAATAGTATCATGCTAATGCGCATAAATAGCTTCATGTCATCTTCAAGTAATTAAAGGAATTTAAGTGGTGAAATTCTTAGTTTTAACATGTTAGGTGTTCGACAACTTAATGGATAGCAAGAATTGTGCCCCAATTGTCAAGCTGTGAGTTAGTGAAGATCTTACTGCACGTGCAAGTGAGATCTGGTGGGATGTGACTCCAAAGATGACAAACAGCAGCCTCATAGTGACCAGTCCTCTCAATACCCTCCAAGGTATCCCACACTGATCCATACATCTAACTGATCTATGCAGCCTTGAATTTGATCATTCTCTCCTGCCTCAGTCCTTACTATGAGAAGCCTTAGAGCACTTTATTCCTCACCTCTTTCTTGAACATTCTCTCTTCCAATGCTACATTAATCTCCATGGACATAGAGAATAACTAGCAACTCTTTAAATATTTGAAGTTTGTAATCATGTCCTTCCCCTGTCTCTTTTTCTTATGGAAAACATCTCATGATGCAGCCTTCCCTGGAACATGAGATTTTTCAAATTCTGGATTACACTCATTCTTCTACTTTTAGCTAGTCTACATCATTCTTGAAATTTAACACCTAGAACTGAATGCAGACCACAGTCTAATACCCTAGTTTCATTTAAAATGCTGCAGTTTTCCCGTGCACCAAATATGTACAGCAAGATTTCAATCTCTTTTTTTTTCCCCCCTCTTTGCATAATATATTTAGATTTCATGGTATTTAAAAGAAAGGTTTTGCAGGACTGATTCTGTGCAGTGGAACTCCAAAGACAACTCTCACTGATTTAAAACTCAGGCTTGGGGTCTCTAGGAGTGATGTCCTCCAGTTGTATTGCTAGTTGGGATTCTAAATTTACTTCCTACTTGCTCAGTTTAATCCTCTTGACCTAAGGCTGTCACTGTATCCCTCAAAAGTTACACCTAGGTCAATAAAGCACAGTGCAGAAGCTCAGTTAATTTTTACGAGACCAGAACTTGGTGAAAGTTGGTTTACCAAGCATTGAAAGTAAAGATTAAGGTGTAGCTAAGAGGAAATATGGGCATATGCCTTTTTATCTTTCTCCTGCTTTTCTGTGTTCTTTTGAATGAATGAATAAATACCTCAGTTTGAGTTATTTTTACCCAGAGTGCTGATCACAGACTCTTTGGCAGGAAAGATTTTGCTTTTGCTGGATATAACTGGGTCCATAACGCCAACACAGCTGAGAATACAGAGCTACAGGACTCCAAGACTTCATCTTTTGTGAAGGGTAAGGGAAAATATGCCTGTCACTTGATAAATATCCTAGCAGGATCTAAAGCACAGTTTGTCATGCAACCATAACAACATGCTTAGATTTACTGTGCCAGAGACTTAAAAGAAACCTGGGCTTGTTTGTACCCAGTCCATAAAGTTCAAACTTCGCGGGAATCGCATAAGCATTTTTCTGAGAGCCACTTGCCATTGTGGCTTGAAATAATAAAAGTAACACAGGTTAAGTGCATCAGAATGCAGATGCAAAGACCTTCATGGTAGAGAGATAATGGGATGATATGATAGTAGTATCAGTGCTGATTCAGAGCTCTATGCAGTATGCAGCATTGCTGCGTAGACCACAGAAGCAGATTACCTGGTACAGGAGCCATGCTCCCCTCTTCATCTGACACATTAAAACTGGGGCTGTTTAATGGAAGAAACTGAGCCCTTTCATCCCCTCAGCAATCTTCCCTAGAGATCGTACATCTTATGTTTCCCACTGAGAACAAATTACTGACCTCCTAAAGTCTCCTTCCTTTATGCAATATTAGAGCTTTTCAGGGGATGTCAACATCATTAAAAAAAAAAATTAAGAAGGTAGATAGAAGAAGTTATTATTCATACCTACCTAATCTTCAAACACTAACAGTTTTGGTTTTGTGGTTTTCTCTTCCCAGACTAATACAAAAATCAGTTTTTACAGTTGCTTCTGTGGGTGGGAGGATGCAAAAGACATGAGTAAAGCAGGCTTTCTAACAAATGTTCTTGAGATTGAGTATACTTTAATCCCTTTTTAGGAGTTAGAAATTCTCTTAAATTTTACTTTGTTGTTGAGCAATTTACGTTTTCTTTAGTACAAGATGAAATGATGGTAAAGCCTGAAAGCAAAAGCAATGTAAAGAAAAAATAGTCTTTAAAGCTGAGTTTCACAGCCTCAGCCATCTTGAGGGATGCTGTTTTATTTTCCCTTTTAGTATATTAAGTCTTAAAGGGTTATTATTTCTAGTAGCACTATAAACATGACAATTTCTCTAAACTGCAGTTTTATTAGTGGAAAATGTGAAGATGGTTTTGGCAATGGTTGAACAGCATGTGACTGGACAGACAGTACAGAGAAGTCTACGATACATCAGCAGCAGCCAGAACAGCAAAATGGCCATTGAAGCATCAATGATAAAAACTCTGTAAGCAAATAAATCATGCAGAATTGAATTATCATTAAGTTCAGAAAAAAAAAAATCAACAAGTCAAGGAAAATGCCTGGATTTCGTATTTTTTAAAGGAAATCTTATTGCTGCTGTGTTTTGGAATGAATTCCTAATTGAAAAACATCAGAGTTGTGAAACTTGAGGAGAAAGGAGTTCTGATCACATTATGGACTGTATAAAAGGATACTGGAAGTGGAAAGGAGAATAATTTTGCTGTTTATCCTGTCTCAACTTTAGAAGGAAAGAGTGTCTGTTTTTGATCCAATGTTTGCTTTTCACAACCAGTATTTTTTTATAAAGCTTTACTAGAAAGAGAAAACTACCTATCTAGAAGAGATGTGAGAATGTGTCCTTGTACAGAAACAATACTGGTTTAAATTTTTAAAGACAAATCCTGTGACATAATTGCCTTTACAGCTTTACAAAGTAACACAAATTGACAGAAATTTATAGACTTTAACATCTATCTCCTTCAGACTATGCTTTCCACACCATAGCTCCAGCTTAAACATTTCTTACATTTGCTGCATATGTGCCAACAAAAATCCCTGACAAGTCAGGTGATGAGATGGGACGAATGATTCAAAGACAGACTGTAGTGCTTTGAAGGTGCTAATATTTACTGTTAGCTTCTCAGTTAGAAAAAGAAATATTTCAGTCAAATTGTGAGACTGAACTTAATTGTTTTGTCATTACGAAAGTTCTTTCTTCTCTATGATGGAAATCTGTCCTCTATTCCATCCTGGTGAACAAAGAGAAATAGGAATTTTAAAATCTTTTACACCTGCATTAAGGAGCAGGAGGGAAGATGGAACTGAAGATCTAACAGGCTCATATGTAACTTAAAGAGCTGAGATTAAAGTGGCCTATTTAGGATAAACGTTAGAACAAAGTAATACAAAATTGTAGTGGGGGGTTTCAAGATTCTTTATGGGTGTTCTGCTGTATTTATTAGTCAGCTACTGAAAGCTTTTTATATGGATTTATATGCAAGTTATTTTTTAAATAAAACTTTCTATGGCAGTTCCAAGTTGTCTGTTTTAATTTAAACTTCAGTGGAGTGTTCCAAAAATAACTGTAATGTAAGTACTTATGCGAACTTCAACAACATAAGCCAATGTTTATTTCAAGTACTATCTAATAGTGGACTGCTGAAATACCCTGTCTTAGTTTTCCTCTAACTCTTCTGAAATTTGGGATTTTTGAAACTTAAAAATACACAAGACAGCATCTACCTAATTTACAGAGCCTCCTTTTCTTGGTGGTCTTAACAAGTTCATTCAACTATAACATCTTCTGTAGTATTGGTCTCTTAAGTCAAATCTTATCAGCCCAGAGGTACTCTCAAAGACAGAATGTATGTATTCTCTCTTCACCATCCTTCTTGAAGATGAAGAATAACTTTCTACTTTCACTCCCCCTGCCAAGTCTAAATCTAGCCTCATTAGCTCAGAATTATTTTTCTTCTTTGTTTACACAGTACTCAGAACAAAAAGTCCCTAAACTCAGCAGAAGTCTGGTAAGCAGTGTCAATAATACTGGCATGTCAAAAGGGGGGTTGCTAAGTTCATTAGTAAGCTGCATTTACATTCCACCTTCCATGGAAATTTTGCATGGTCTCTTATTACCATCATTAATATCTTTGGGATATAAAGAAGAGTGGGACTGGGGGAAAAACAGCACATGCTTTAAGTAGATGATTTATCTAATACTGAATTATTTTAGTGTAAGTACCTTGACATTTCACTGCATTATGAATACAACGTAGGAAATAGAGAAATGTGGAGAAAAAACGGTGCAGAGAAGAAAACAAGTAGTGAGAGAGAATGAACATGGAGCATTTAATGAATATGAGCTATTTTTTTATTAACTTGTGACCAATTTTTAGATTTGGATCAGAATGAACTCATTTTGCTCTGATCACATGTACTGTGAACACATAGATACAACACAGAGAAACATAAAGTGAGACAATGTCCTCTTTCCTTGAAGTACACACAGACTAATTAAAGTTCAGTTTGGCAACCCTAGAACAGTACAAGAAAGCTTATACTTTTCCCTTGAAGCATTATGCAGTTCAAGAAAAGCCCCCAGGATGCCTGAAGAGACCCCAAGTCTGGGCAATAAAAGCAAAAACTTCATTGATGTTTCAATTTCTTGACTTAAGAGGCAAAGTTGAGGGAAAGGCTGCAGGCTAGAACACTATGGCTGTTTCCTGTTTAAGGCATCTAGAACAAGAAGATA
>VZRE01008691.1:188671-207769 GCA_013396775.1 Cephalopterus ornatus | reverse complement strand
TCTTTTTTTTTTTTTTTTTTTTAACCTGTTAATGGAAAGGATAACTAACTTTTTTTTTGTCCTTAGCAATGAGATTGCAGCTTTGCATCACTGAGAATTATTGTTTGAATGTGAATAAGACCTCTTCAAAACAAACATTTTAGCTAAGCAGCTTTTGCAGTTTTGGTCCACACCTTATAACACTACTTAACCTTAGTTTTAATGCAAAGCTAAAATATATTGCCTACTTTTATCAAAAGCCAAAAATAACACAGCTCTCAGTATTTTTCTGTGCAAATATTATTAAAGTTGCGGGAAGAAGGGAAATAAAACTGACCTGAGCAGAATGAAAAATCATGCTGCAATTAAATAGACTCAGCTGTGGTAGAGAGAGAAGTAAGAAAAGGAAAAATACAGCAGCATGTAAGAAATAAACAGTAATTAGTGAATGAGACTATTAAAATTGGTATTTAAAACTTGGAAGAAGATCAAGCAACTTTCTTGTAGCTTTCCTATATTAACATGCATAATGAAACTTCATATCAGCAAACTGCAGCACAAAGAAGTTAACGTGTTATCCTACCACTAAAATAGCATGAAAAAGTCTTGGAGGGGAAATGAAAGGAATCTGGGGGAGAAAGGTTTCTGCAGTTATAAAAAATGATTTATTTTGACTCATCTGTATTTGGCAATGAAGATTTAAAATTTAACAATGACAAGGACTGTGAGTATTGGAGCTAATGTTCTAAGTAGAGGTACTTATGTTACTTAAGTTACTTAGGTTTCTTTCATTAATGTTAGAACCCTGTTATTACATACAAAGAGACAGACAAACCCCGCAGAATAACAATATTTGTGCTTAAAAGTTTCTGGTATAACAAGAATGCTTCTCAAAGTGCACTTTATTGATTTTACAAATGCCCTCTGTTAAAGAGGCAGAAATTATATTAATAGCAATCTGAAATGTTCCTAAAATTTCTTTTGCTTAAAACAACGAAAGTTGGAAGATTTCAGTTACTGTAATGCATAACATACACCTGTCCCCAAAACATCTTTCAAAAATGTTATTTTTTGAACTGGTGAAGCCTCCACCCTCTCTGGAAATTGTTTCAAAGCCCATATATGTGAAGGCCTACTTTAGTCGACATTTATGTGATTCTCTTCATCGGCATTGTAATGAGGTCACAGTGCAAAATCTAAGTGTTTATTTTTCATTCCTAATGGCAGAAAGGTTTTAAACATGAAGCAATCACTCACTTCTTCAAGAAAGGTAATTTATCTCTTCCCTTAGCACAGTCAGATCCTGGAGACTTGCCACTTCAATTCTCTGGGATTTTATAACCCAACTACAATATTCAAATAAAATCTTATTGTATTGTGAAAAGGGGAAGGGGAAAGAAAAACTGTGTTAGCACTGATTAAAGCTGAAACTTCAATTCTGTGAAGGTCAGGAAATTCAAAATAGCTTCTTATAACATTTTTATCCTGCTTCAGTGTATGAACATGTAAAGGCTTCTTTTCAGAGAGCTGTGTGTTCATGTGACAAAATACCATTTTAAATCGTTTGAAAGTAAACTAATTTCAAGGTGATCCGGACCTCACTTTCAAAGAGAACCGTCTTAAATGTGGCAGTTAGATCCTTTTAGATCAGTACAGTAAAGTTGTGTGTTCCTTGCCCATGTTGTTTGACAGGGAAAGTTGGTGGTATCCAAAACAACTGACTCAAGAAAACATAGACTTGTTACCAAAGATTTTAACAGTACGATTTCCAATGAAGCCTGCAGTAGCCGAGATTGTGAAATCCAGACAATTTATTTAAACGGTACCATTTTCAATTGTCAGCCATCAATTCGAAACCTAGATAAACTGTCCATTAAGTCATCAAAGCAAATCAAATGCCTACTGTCTTAGCATTTCCAGTATTTTCCCTAAAATTAAACTTTTGTACTTTCTTTAAAGACAACAGTAATCATGTCATTCCTTTTGGACATAATGTCCAAAGCTGAGCATGTTTTTAAAATTAATCCCATTATTCTGTCAGACATCTCTCCCCTTTTATCAGTTGAAAAAATAGCCTCCTATAGAGAGTCAAATCTTGTATTTATCATTTCAGTGTTAGCTACAATTAACTTTGTTATTTTAAAGAACTTACCCTCTTACTGAAGAGACCTGAAGAAAAAAAGTCTTCAGTTAAAAGGACACATACTGTCAGCATTGTTAGTCTTTGAAAATTGCCTCATATTGTGCTTCTTCAATTTTATTTTTTTAGGAGTAGAGTACATAATTCATACACACGGATGTAACTGGCTGGAGCACTGAATAGCAAATATTAGACTTTAACTTCTGCTGTAAACAAATTGATTGCCCATAGCAACATGTTAATTATAGATTGATTAAAAAATCTCAACACCTATAGGAATCGTTAAAACAAGAACTTCAACCATCCAGCTGTCCAACTTTAATCACCTTGGCTGCATTTGTTTAATAATATAGTAGCAAGTTCCTCACGCAACATTTGCTCAGAATTTAAGAGATAGCTTCAACGGAGTTGAATGAAGATTAAGCTGAATTCAAGGAATTAATATGGACATAGAGGGTCAAGGAAAGTGAAGGAGCATCTAAAGGGTAACTAAGTGCAATACAGGAGGGGCCAGAAAAATGGCAGATTCTCAGATCACAACAAATTCAAAGACAATAGAAACCAAAGGACTCACTCCTAGCAGCAAATTTTGCTTGGGATTCACCAAGGAGAAGGAGGATTCAAATTTAGTATATGCTCAAAATATTCACTGCTACTTTTTTCTGGTCACTTGTGGATTTTATTAGCCAGTTCATCAGCAGGCTTCTTCAGTGAATCAAAGAAAACTGTTATCTCATTGCCTAAATTACAGGGAGTCTGAAATTTCTGATTTTTTTTTTTTTAATTTCTCCATACATTGGTTGATTTAACATTTAAGGAAACCTAAAGCCTTTATAATAGAGTATTACCAGTTGAAAAAATTTGGTCATAAAGGCAACAATGTAAAGCAGATGCAGACTCCTTTATCCAAGCCTCTGAGACCTTCCATGCTTCAAGGTTATCAATTATTAAGGTAATTACAGGAGTAGCTTTGTCAGTTCCATGTTTGAACTGTTGGCAAGGCATTTAGAAAGATATTGTTTAAGGTCTTTAATATAACACAAATAAAATGGTTTTGCTTTCTGGGAACTTGCTTTAAAATTTATTTGCACTGTAAGGACTAAGGCGATATCCTTGTGTCTTTTCAGTGCACTTCTGCACAAATACAGAGTAACAGAACTGATTGTTAAAACTGATTGTTTAAAGATCTACAGAACTATGATGGTTGTGTAGATAGATGAATGCATTGGCTGGCCAGAGTTCTATTTCTGATTCTTCCATCCAACATAAACAGAGTAACTGGGTTTGGTTTATTTTATTTTTAAAAGTCAGTTTTATTTAATTTTATTTGGGGGGCGGGGGGAAAGAGTGTTTGGTTTTGGTCTTTTTTTGTTTTATTTTGGATTAAGATGAATCATTACCTGGGTGGAGTGCCTCCTGGTAACCGGATTATTATTTTTTCATTTTATTTCATTTTCTTTTAGTTTGAAACAAACAAAATGCTTTGTTGACATCACATTCAATATTTTGCATTAGGAGTTTTCTTCAGACCCAGGATGACTTCAAGAAAATTAATGTTGTCCTTCAGTTGACATTGGCAATGTTTAAATTTTTTGCTAAGTCTATGCAAAGCACTCTTAAAACTTATTGGCACCGTACCCCATCATGACTTCTTATAGCTAGGATAATGTACATTATTTTGTACTATTCAATGGGATTTTGCCTTGTAATAGTACTTTACTGGTGTAAAGCCACGCTGATTCTAACTGCCTAAATTATCTCACTAAGTGGCATTAAGGTTAATTTGAATCTTGATCTTGTACTTCTGTGGTTTACAGAGCTTTGCCCAGTTTTTAGACAAGAATGAGCTAGGAGAGAGACATTCAACAAAATAAACTTTCTCAGTACTTTAATAATACTTCCTGATACAGTTTTTAGCAAACAATACCGAGTAAAATTAACTTCATATACACCTTTCTGAGGCTGCACCTATAACTGACCACACATAAGATAAACCAATTTGAGCACAACAATTTAGCAATATCAAACCCAAGAGGATCTGTATCACTTTATGGCACCAGCTTAAAGTAGTGTCACTCTTAATGCTATTTGTTCAAATGCACCACTTTGTAGTCTGGGAAGATGCACTATGGTATGACATTCCACCACACACCTCTATCCTACACATTTGGGTTGTTGTGGTTTTTTCTCAGTGCAGGACAGTCCCCGAAAAAAAGAATTTCAAAATTAACACTTTCATAATTGGTTTTTTTGACATCCGTTACTTTTGCCATTTCTGTTTTTAAACAGCTTTCAGGACACTTGAAGAAATCTTGATTAATACTGTGAATTATTTACACAAATATTTACACAAATAAGCAGTGTCTATACCACTGGGATTTTATAGCAGATGGATATCACCATGCAGTATTGTGTACCTTCAGATGTCATGGTTATCTGCCTTATGGAAGAGGAGTAACAGGCTCAGCAGACAATTCTACAAAACATGGTACAACTTTCCTGGCTTCTGCTCCTGAGACCAGTTAATTGCAATGACAAGGACCAGAGCAATGATGCCGTCAACAATGGCAGCAAAATAGCAAGATGACAAAGGTTGCTTTTCTCTGTACCTGCATGGTATTTCCACATCTCACTGTGATCAGAAAACTCAATTATCTGCTACTTACTTGTCTTTAGCTAATTATTTGAGCAGATCACAGCAAAGCAGTTATAGAGAAAATCAGAAGTACTGGAAGGAGCAGTGCTGTTGTGTCATATCAGTAACTTTGGCTGTTCAGGAAGGCCTATGAATTGCATTGTATAGTTGCATTCATAATTCCATTAGGACTCATAGAGGGATGACTAACCTTTAGAAGGTTTTAAGTCTTCATCTTTCAAAATCTTCATCTACAGGACAAGGTATTTTTCCATGTTGCTGCAGGGCCTCACCAGTTATTGAGGAAGTTCCACTAGCATTAATGTGGAAACATCAACATTGCCAAGAACTGGGGTTCATTTCCAGCAGTGTCCAAAGGAAAATCTGCTCTGTGGATAATCTGGATATTAATGTTAAGAATTTGCACCTCAGTAGGGAATATCTGATTTATTTTCAGTTCCCCAGCATATGGTGCTTCCTCTGTGTTCCTCAGACAGAAAAAATAATAGTTTGGATCATTTTGCTTAGTTTAAAATTGGAAAATGCTTTTGGACCACTTATGGTTAAATGCTGAATTTCTCCCAAGGATGTGTGGAAAGGACTGTTCTATTCTGAAGGAAGGAAAGAAGGAGCGAGTGATTGCTGTGCAAAGGTCCTATAGCCATTTTTTGAAAGGCTGCTTCCCACAGTGACAGAAGCAGAGCTTGGGGCCATGCTGCTCAACCTTTTGTCGAAGATTTCCATTGGCATCATTTCTCCATTCATCTTCTTCATTTTGACCCCTTCCTGACCCTTTTTCTCCAGTTTGATCCCTTGGTCCTATCATAAGAATCTATTTGCTTCTCAGCTGTTTCTTAGAGCAAATACAACAATCCCCCAAAAAGATCTTTTCTTCTTTCTTTTCCTGTGGACATGTCTGCTTCTCATTGGAGAAGAGCTACCCCCTTTACACAAGCTGCAGCACGACAGAAATATTCCAGGCACTTGGTGACCTCTCTTCATAATATTGGTGCTAACAACATAAAAAAATCCTCTTCCCCTTTCCCACCTTTCCCATAGTTTCTGGGGAGCCATTTCCAGCTACTCTTCGACCTTAGGATTTCTTTTGATGTCCCTTGAGAAGCTGAACTATGTTTAAAATTAATTTCTTCTACTTAAAGCTTCTGTGACAGTAACTGGCTGTTCAACCAGCAATGTGTCAGATTTTGGTGGNAATGAAGCTTTGTTTGGAAGTATTATTATTAATATTAGTGAAAAACTGTAATAAAAAAAAAAAAAAGGAAAGAAAACCAATTTGATGGTTGCTAATACCATCAAAGCTGGTTTTACTTTTGAGGATGTTACCCAGAGGCAAGAGTTTCCTGAAGTATAGAAGGATCTTACTCAAAAACCCAATAGACAAACTGGCAAGATGCACAAGGGTGCTCTTTATAACAATCTTTTCCTCATCTTACTCTCAACCCTAGATGCACTCCAGCTGCTGGAAGAGTAAAGGGAAATACAAACTATTTGAGCAGGCACAGGAGAGTTTTTCTTCCTTGAAGTCAATGCCCTTAGCTTTCAGTTCTCTCTCATTACGCCCAAAAATAATTATAAAATACACTGCACAATTAATAGCATTCTGCAGTGGCTGTTTAATGGCAAGTAGTTTATCTTAAAATGTGTCTGAATTGTCTCTGTAATGTGATTTTGGCTGTTTATGATATGAAATCTCAATTGCAGGAAAAACTAAGCACACTAAAGAAACCATGAGTCAATGTTCTTTCACTATTTCTCATGTTGATCTGTCACTATAATAAGCATCCTTCCTTTGCAAAGCATCATGTTTGATTGTTTTTTTACTCCAAAGTCCTGATTTCTTACCTTTTTGGAGGAAAAGCAGAGAACTCACTGAGTCCAAGTATGACCTGTAGCCACACTGCATCTCCATATTGAAGTGACACCTAAACACAAAGAAATCCCAGTTGCCTCTTTGCCACAGGACCAGTGGTGACCAGGAGACCGGGTCTCAGAAGCATGCAACTTTTAAAAGGTTCTCACAGAAATTAATTGAAGGAAATTGCTATTCCATAACGAGCCTTGTATTAAATTAAAGCTTATTTCATAACGAGCTTCTCTTTACCAATTAGAAAGGAGACACATGTTGAAATTAGCTTATACAGGATTCTTTGGACATGTGATACCAGGAAGAAAAAAAACTTTAAAATTATTTTTAGATGAGCATCTTGCTTCAGCACGTGGTTCAGCAGCCCCTCTAAGATATTTTGGGGGAGATACTGTGAATGGATGTTATACCTTTTACAGCCTTGTATTCATTCACAAAACTTCAGTGAGCACAAAACCAGTGCTCACTGAAGTTGAAAGGCAGAACGAATGGCTGTTTACCTGCACTCCAAAGTTGCTGTCAAAGGAAAATAGAGCAGTTAAAATACCCAAAATGTTTAAACTTTTTAGGAACATGGGAGGGAGAAAAGCAACAGTTGGGAGTTTGCTTTTGACCAGTGACTGAAGAGACAGTGCAAAATAGGGACAAGTTCCTGCCTGACAGAGCAGGTGCAAGTTTTCTGTGACTGTCCCACCTTCCCAGACACCCTGGCATAACAGGTACGGGGTTTTGAAAGTGGAACTGAACAATGACGAGGATGATAGTTCAGCTATCATGGAGTTATTGCTGATGTTAACTCAGCCTATGTTCTGCATCAAAACTACCTCCATAATTGTCTCAGTGGAGGTAGGGAGGGAGTTCCATGTGACATCAAGGCTGCAAGGGTTATCAATGTGATAACACTGAACATTCCATAGAAACCATGGAAGCACTTAGAATGGTTACGTAGGAATTGGGGTTTGTCCCCATAAAATGGCTGCAGGTGGGATCAATAGCCCAACTGAAGTGCATCTTAACGCAAACAGCATGGGCAATGAATAGGAGGAGCTGGAAGCCACTGAGCAGCATGAAAACTGTCATATAGTTGCCATAATGGAAACATGGTGGGGTGAAACACACCACTGGAGTGCTGCAAGAGTGGCTATAAACACCTCAGAAGGAACAAGCAAGTAAGGAGAGGGAGTGGGGTAGCCCTGTATGTTAGGGCGTGTTTTGATTATCTGGAGCTTAATGATGGTGACAATAGGGTTGAATGTTTATGGGTGAGAACAGGGGAAGGGCCAACAAGGCAGGTATCATCTAAGGAGTCTGTTACAGATCACACAATCAGGATGAAAAGGCAGACAAAATATTCTATAATCAGCTAGAGAAGTCTCACAATCACGAGCCTTTGTTCTCAGGAGAGTCTTCAACTTACCAGATATCTGCTGGAAATGCAACACAGTGAGGAAAGGAAACAGTCCAGGAGGTTCTTGGAGCTATGTGGAAGAGAACTCCATGCCAGAGCTGGTGAGTAAGCCAGCAAGGGAAAGTGCCTCACTGGACACTTTTTGTTTGTGAAGGACTGATGGGTGAGGTGATGGTTGAAGGCTGTCTTGGGCATTATGATCATGAAATTACGTAGTTTTGGCTCTCAGGAGAGTAAGGAGGGGTGCCTGAAGAATGGTCACCTTGGAATTCCAGAGGGAAGACTTTGGCCTGTTTAGGAGATGGCCTGACAGGTTCCCTTGGGAGGCAGTCCTGAAGGGCAAAGGAGTCCAGGAGGACTGAACATTCTTCATGAAGGAACTCTTACAGGCACAGCAGCAAGCCATTCCAATATGCCAAAATCTGAGTTAGTGGGGCAGAACAGAGGCCTTTGGCAGGAATGCAGGGGAAAAAAGGAGTGTTTATGACCTCTGGAAGAAGGGTCAGGCAACTCAGAATGATGACATGAGGTTATGCAGAGAGAAAATTAGAAGGGCCAAAGCCCAACTGGAACATAATCTGGCTACAGCCTAAAAGACAATAAAAAAATGTTTCTATAAATATATCAGCAACAAAAGGAGTGCTAAGGAGAATATCTATCCTTTATTGGATGTGGGGGAAAACATAGTGACAAATGATAAGGAAAAGGCTAAGGTACTTAATGCCTTCTTTGCCTCAGTCTTTGATAGTAAGACCAGTTGTTTCCAGGGTACGCAGCTCCCAAGCTGGAAGACAGGGATGGGGAGCCCCCATAATCCAAGGGGAAATGGCATAAATAAAACTTGAAGACAACCCAAGGCCTGGAATTTCATGCATGCAATGCAAAGGTATGGCCATGGATCATATCAATTGTAGGTTTTATGGATAACTAAACACCACATAATTCTTTGGTTTGATGCAACCATGATACAGACTCCTCACAACTGTGGTACATCCAATATCAGCAGTTCTCCTCTGGTCCCCTCATCCCTGTTTCTTTGTTGCCACTTCTTAGCTATTGACATGAGGCCCCATATTTGGAGGGATTTCTTCTCTAGTTCTGAAAATCTTGGATGCGTTTACAATTTACTAATTCATCTCCAGGTGGGATTACACATGCTTCTCTTCAGAACCTACGATGTGTTCAAGCAGAATCAAAGGGGGCATGGCTGTTTTAATGGATGTTGAAACTCAATATTACTTATCAGTGGATTGGAGCACTCCTGGCTTCCCAAGGGTATTTATTTGTAGAGGCAATCTGGTCATGATGAGTCCAAATCAGTGGCAGGAGAGAATACAGAGTGATGTACAGTGATGAGCGTGGGATGGAAGTGGAAGAATGCCAGAAGTGGAACTGCAAAGAATGTATTTACAAAAGCATCTGTGAAAAGGAAAATGAGGATTCTTCCTGCAAAAGTCAGATGCCTGGGAACAAATACTGAAGGGTGTGTTTCTGAGCAAGGAATACTATTTTGGGAAACTGTGGTTCTGACTGGGGAGTCATCTGAAAACTAAAGCAACCCCCAAAGCAAGGGGTAATATGATTGCTGTAACTGTTAACATGGGAGCATTGAGTAGGAGTCTGGTACATGTATTACTTCTGTTTTTTTCAAATGACTACAGCTGCTGGTGAAATACAGCCTGCAGTTTTAGCACCAGTATTTCAAGCAGTATGTTAAAAATTAGAGGGTCAGGGAAGAACTGGAACATTTATTAAATGATTGGGAACTATGTGTTTTAATGAAATACTCAAGGACTTTGATTTGGTTAGTTTAATGAGGAAAAGCTTTGACTTATCAAAGGTAACCGGTCTGTAGTGCCAGTAGAGTGAACAGACACATGAGAAAGTAACTCTTTCAGTGCTGAAAGAAGTACCAGGAGTGAATGTCTAGCAATTGCACAAGTTAGATAAATGCAGCTTACGCATGACTTCCCTGAAAATGTTTAAGGCCAGGTTGTATGGAGCAATCTGTTCTAGTGGAAGCTGTCCCTGACCATGGCAGGGGGGTTGAAACTAGATAATCTTTAAGGTCCCTTCCAACTCAAACCACACTGTGATTCTATGATTTGATGACACAGACATTTTTAAAGACAAGGGTAACCATCCACTGGAAGAACTCAGTACAGGAGACCTTAGACTCTCCATCACTAGTAATTTTTAAATGAAAATTGGATTATTGTTGTGTAGAAAAAAAATTCTAGTTTAGGCAGCAACTACTTAAGTAATGTTTCATAACCAATAATATGTCAAAAGACAGCCTACACCTTTGCTCATTTAATCTAGGATATATAACATTTCCGAAGTAACAACTTTAAGGTAACCACAAGCACGCCTGACTACAAACCCTGAAAGGCATAAAAGCATTTTCAACATTTATTTGTTTTTGTCCAAAAACTATTCTTGGCTGTGCAGTAACTCCAGTGCAATATAGGTACTACTGCAGTAGCATCAGACCTGGTGGCAGCAGCACAAAGCTCAGAGCTGGATGCAAAATCCTTCCACAAATCAAAGTGAATACTTGGATGTTTAGTCCGTGCTGAGCTCCCTGCTGTTGCCAGCAGCTCAGGAACTGTGAACAGACAAGGTTGTACAGCAGCTGATACTGCACCCTCTCCAGAGTGGTTCAAAGAAAGGCCTAGGTGGAAAAAGTGTCTGTCCCTTACTTGTGAAGTCAGACTTTTCACAGAAGAACATCATTCACTGGGAAAATGTAACAGTTACAAGACTTGTGGTGGATTCTGTCACTCTAAATCAAGCTTCTGTGTCTCCCTCAAAAACATCCCATTGCTCTGCACAAGTTCTTTGTTAGGAAAACTACTAGGTAATATTCTTAAATCTGTGCTTTGATGAAGTCAAATGAGTAATTAAAATGGTCCCTTCTGACTTCAGAACATACAAAAAAACAGTGGAGAGAAAAAGAGATTTTATTTTAAAGCCAAAGAACTAAAGTAATGGATTTTTCAGTTAGCTAGTTACTAGTTTTCAGAATCTGCACATGTACTGAATTGTGATCTTTAACACAGAAAATAAATTAAGGCTATGATTAAGAGAAAAAAAACTGTTAATTTCAACTCCTACATATTTCTGCTAAGATCTGGGAAGAAAATGGACACACTTTCAAACATGACAAGCCCTCAGGAACTCCCACTGATCCTAAGGTGAGAAGCAGCAGAGTGGTGTTTATAAGGAGGAAGGATGTAGATTTAGGGCTTTTACAAAGGAGCCCTGTCTCATCTTGCGATGGCAGTTGTTAACACCTTAATCCAAACAACCTTTCTGCTCCTCGGCCTCAGAGTCACCATGCCTTTTTCTAATCCACTGCCTGGTAGCTACCCGGGCACAGCACTCAGCTGTTCAGCTCATGCTGCTGTTGATGCGTTTAAACTAACTGGTAGAGGGGTACAAGCACGTGTTTCCCTCAGCTCCGGGGATGGAGACCCCTTGGGAAGAGACAAGGTGGGCAGCTGTTAACAGTAGCAAACTACAGTACCACCGGAAAAAGACTTTTTTTGGCTTTTTGTTTGTTTGTTTTGTTTGAAGAGCTTAGTTGCTCACACAGCTGTGCCTGAAGAGATCAGACTTTTAACAGGACATACCTGGCACTGTGAGGACAAAACCCCAAGTCTCCGGGCTGCCAGAGATCTAATGGATCTTCCAAGGAAGACTATTCTCCCCCTATTTAGAGACTTTCTAAAGTTCAGGTTAATGATCGGATCATGTAAATTCAGATAGGATTTGGGGAAAATTTAGGCTTACATTGCTGCAAAACAGAAAGAAGATCTTCAAAATATCATTTTAAAGATGAAAGCCATTTTTAAGTCCTACTAATGTAAAAACGATTCAAAAAGCAGGAAGGTTTTTTTAATCGTCAGATTTCTCTAAAAGTATGTAAATTATTTTTGCATGGCTATTTCACTGCGTGTCTAATTTTACCTTGGACTGAATTTTTGCAGACAAAAAGTAAATGCTTTCAATAAAAGAACTACCATTATTAATCTACTTGTCAATAAAAACAATTTTTCAGATGCTTGAATCCACAACTTCTTAACTTTTTAACTGCTCTAAACTTCTTGAATTCTTTCGCAATTTTTAGGAACATTATGATTGAAAACCCAGTTTTCATACCTTTTCTTGAAGCAGAAAAGGATATCAACAGCATATCAATTATATTATAATTCTGGGCCATTTTATATTCTACCTTCATTTTTCCAATGGAAAACCTAATAATCGCTATTATAATCCATGACAAAGGAAGGTATCTATGGCGTGTATCTACAGTTTATATTGACAACACGGTTTCTTCACTGGTAGAAGCTGTATGTTTCTGTTGTTTTGTGACGAAATCTTTAAGCACTACTTTTTTTCCCCCCTGAATTTCATCCAAGAGAAGTACTATCTCAACCCCTCCCTTCAGCCTACCCTTTGATACATCAGCCAGACCCAGCTTATCCCCTCTGCTGTTGGGGCCTTTCAAGGGGAGCAACAAACTCATGAATATAAGACAGTCTTTACCATCCCTCCAGTGCTTAATAGAACAGAAAGTACTGGAAATTCCAGACTGGCTCCTCCAGTCTACAAATAAGGCATGTTGACTTGTTCTATGAAGAAGGCTTGTTTGCAGAATTTTTGCAACACAGCAGTTGTTTGGGGAATAAGAGGTATATTAGACGCAGACAGATCTGTCAGGGGATGTAGCTGTGAAACTCTTCTGAGCTATAACAACATAATTTTCAGACCTGCAAATATGCCAGATTTTGGTCAACTTTAACAGAAATCAAAAAAGGCAAAACCTCAACATAAGAATCATGCTCCTCCCGAAGTTAAAGTCTATGCTCCAGAGCCTGGATAAAATCCCTGAAATGGCAATAAGAATTTTTATAACAAAAATAAAATTACATATCTTCCTTGATCTCATTCTTCAAAAAGGACAAAGGATTTTTCCGAAGTTTTCAAAAAGCACTTGGCTTGAAACAGCCAACCAGTCTAGAGAATTGAATCTTGTTAACTACAAAAAGGAAATACTACAGTAAATGAAAATAAGATTTGGTGACAGAAAATATTAGGTAAATCTAACTATAGGTACTAAAAGTTATGTTTAATAATGAAAGTGACAATCCACATAACCTTACAATTTCGCTAAAGTAAATTATTGAAATTTCATTACATTAAATTGTTATCTATCTATGTTGGTTTACTACAAACAATTAAGGTTCCAGTTTCTTGATTTTTATTACCTAGAAGTCAGGAGTAACAAGAGTGGTCACTTGGAAATTCTTTGTTTCTTTTTTATAGTGTTACATACATACCTCTTCAGAGAAGCCAACAGCTTCATTCATGCTAGTGAATTGTCGCTATGGCTAAAGAGGGAGTCTGGGACTCTGCAGATTGCATAAATCAGAAAAAAGGCTAGACTTCTGATCCCAAGCCAATAGAATGATTACTTGATGTAACTGAAAAGCCAATCAAGAAAAAGGAAATACTTCACTTCAAATCATAAATAATAATAAAAAAATACACTTACTGAAGCTAGCTTTTTAAGAGGCCAGTCTACCCTTTTCTACTGGCCTATTCAATGTGAAATAGTTCTATGACACTCTAAAACTTTCTATTGTGGGGATTAGAAATCATCATAGGCCCTTGTTACAAGTCATCATCCTTTCAGTCAATCATCAGTTACAAGTCCATCATCCTTTATCACACCATATGATTAGGGCCTTGTTCTGGAAAAGATTTTTTTTTTGAGGATATCTTACTGAATAGAGATGCTATTCTGATAAGAAGGTCTCTATCTTGATTTTCAATAGAAACTCTCCATACCAAACAGCTTCCAGGCACTGGGCAATGATGCTGAATGAGATCCCTGGAAGAATGAAATACAAGCACTAAGCTTGACTATGTTGATCCCAGATCTTCACACTAAGGGTATAGACATAAAGCAAATTACACAATATGCAAATACATTGTATCACATCTGGATTACATATGCTCAGCTTCTTCTCCACAGAGAAATCCTTCACAAAATTCATTAGCAATTTATAGAATTAGAAGTATAGCGATAAATACTATTTTATCAGGAAAAGGAAAAAAAAATCCTCTTCTACCAAATCAGATAGATAGATAGATAGACAGATAGATAGATAGATAGATAGATAAAAAGAGACTGATGATGCCAAGGGTTGCAAAAGCAGAAACAGAACTGCTGAATGCAACATTCTTCTTTCCTAACCCAGCTGATTTTCAAATTTGAGCAGAACAGCCTGCTAATGCTGCAGCTGTAGTTACCTTTCCATGTCTTACATTGCCTTGATGTAAGAAACAGACTGGAGAAACATGTAGAGCTAAGCATGTTACAGTAATGATAGGTCCAGAAAAGCCCATCAGGATAAATCGGTTAAGTTCTGTAACAAATTACAAGACACAGTCAAGTAAATATTACTTACTGCTAAGACCACCTTTTTTTTTCCTCTTTCGGAGAGTATTTCCTAAATAAAATGACAACTTATCAGGGGTTTAGTTCACACAGGTAATCAATATGAAAAAGCATATTAAAAAACCCCCAACACTCAGACCAAACAATTCAAAGAGTCATACTTATTTTATGGAAGTAAGAGAAAGATAGCAGCGCTTACAACAATATTTTAATCATCTCAATTTTTCAGATATTTAAGCTGTTTTAGCATCTGTGACACTCAGTTTTTCTTACCCATTTGATGATATCTACATAAAACTGCATTCTCCACAGCCATACATGATTATTTACTTCCTAAAACAATAAATCATTTTTATGTCTTGCCAACAACTAACAATCTCACTATTCAGAAAAATCTCCCTCCCCTTAGGAATTTTACATGTGTGAAATTGCTATACAGAATATACAAGTATGCTTTTTCCCCATTGCCTGTCACTGACTACTCACAATAAATCTGGGGTCTTAAGATAACAGAGCCCAAGTTAAAAACCACTGTCCTAAAAAGTTAGATTTTTGTTTTTGTTACTGCTTCTTCCTTTTCTGTTAAAACAATATTCTGGGATATCTGGATTAGCTGATAGTGTGGTGCAGCCTTCGTGTTATAGTTAAAAACATTCACTGCTTTTTCCACTATTGTAATAAAATTCATTAATTCGCACTGAATGCCCTCAGACCCATGAATTGTGGGTTTGGTTTTGGTTCTTTAAAAAAAATAAAAACATTTATTCATATGTCATGAAGAATACAAGAAAATTGGGCAAACTAATATGCCCTTAGTATTTTTGTTCAGTACATTTATCCTTCCACCTTGTAAATACTTAGACACACGAACAGGGATACGCATGTGTGGAGTGTAACTCAATTTGCTAAGATCACATGTATAAATGTCAGATCAAGGCCTAGACTGTCAGTAAAGTGCTTAATTTACATAATTTGAATTGAAGAGAATAGTAGTGGCACTACCTGGCAGATTAAATGTAAGACTAGATCCATAGGGAAAGGGTCTTTTTTTCCAAAATATTTGAAGCCATAAGCAATCGAGTATGTTTCAAACTGAAAACATTCATTTTTTACAGAATTTTTATGAACTTTAGGAATGAAAATTAATTTGGACAAGTTGAAAGAGAGAGTCAAACTCCATGACTAACATGGGAATTACCCTAATCCTCTCTTCAACTTAATCATGGAATTTTAACAAGGTTTTTCTGGAAGCCCTTGAGATCTCCTAGGTTGAACATTAACTTACGTCCATTATTTTTATACTAGTTAAAACATGCTCATAAATGCAACCAGAAGCCGAGTTAGAAGATCAACCCTTTGAGTTCTATAGCACTTGTTTGAGTCTTGGCCAGAAATTGCCACCATTTGCTGGCTTTTGCATAATATACATAAAAAGCGCTGATGATCTCAATCTAACTCTGAATCTCCAGATATGCCTACTTAATGCTAGATTATTTCTGAGGGGGAGAAAAAAAAAAAAAAGCTGTTCTCTTGGGCTTCTGCTGCAGATGAAGANCTTTCCATGTCTTACATTGCCTTGATGTAAGAAACAGACTGGAGAAACATGTAGAGCTAAGCATGTTACAGTAATGATAGGTCCAGAAAAGCCCATCAGGATAAATCGGTTAAGTTCTGTAACAAATTACAAGACACAGTCAAGTAAATATTACTTACTGCTAAGACCACCTTTTTTTTTCCTCTTTCGGAGAGTATTTCCTAAATAAAATGACAACTTATCAGGGGTTTAGTTCACACAGGTAATCAATATGAAAAAGCATATTAAAAAACCCCCAACACTCAGACCAAACAATTCAAAGAGTCATACTTATTTTATGGAAGTAAGAGAAAGATAGCAGCGCTTACAACAATATTTTAATCATCTCAATTTTTCAGATATTTAAGCTGTTTTAGCATCTGTGACACTCAGTTTTTCTTACCCATTTGATGCTATCTACATAAAACTGCATTCTCCACAGCCATACATGATTATTTACTTCCTAAAACAATAAATCATTTTTATGTCTTGCCAACAACTAACAATCTCACTATTCAGAAAAATCTCCCTCCCCTTAGGAATTTTACATGTGTGAAATTGCTATACAGAATATACAAGTATGCTTTTTCCCCATTGCCTGTCACTGACTACTCACAATAAATCTGGGGTCTTAAGATAACAGAGCCCAAGTTAAAAACCACTGTCCTAAAAAGTTAGATTTTTGTTTTTGTTACTGCTTCTTCCTTTTCTGTTAAAACAATATTCTGGGATATCTGGATTAGCTGATAGTGTGGTGCAGCCTTCGTGTTATAGTTAAAAACATTCACTGCTTTTTCCACTATTGTAATAAAATTCATTAATTCACACTGAATGCCCTCAGACCCATGAATTGTGGGTTTGGTTTTGGTTCTTTAAAAAAAATAAAAACATTTATTCATATGTCATGAAGAATACAAGAAAATTGGGCAAACTAATATGCCCTTAGTATTTTTGTTCAGTACATTTATCCTTCCACCTTGTAAATACTTAGACACACGAACAGGGATACGCATGTGTGGAGTGTAACTCAATTTGCTAAGATCACATGTATAAATGTCAGATCAAGGCCTAGACTGTCAGTAAAGTGCTTAATTTACATAATTTGAATTGAAGAGAATAGTAGTGGCACTACCTGGCAGATTAAATGTAAGACTAGATCCATAGGGAAAGGGTCTTTTTTTCCAAAATATTTGAAGCCATAAGCAATCGAGTATGTTTCAAACTGAAAACATTCATTTTTTACAGAATTTTTATGAACTTTAGGAATGAAAATTAATTTGGACAAGTTGAAAGAGAGAGTCAAACTCCATGACTAACATGGGAATTACCCTAATCCTCTCTTCAACTTAATCATGGAATTTTAACAAGGTTTTTCTGGAAGCCCTTGAGATCTCCTAGGTTGAACATTAACTTACGTCCATTATTTTTATACTAGTTAAAACATGCTCATAAATGCAACCAGAAGCCGAGTTAGAAGATCAACCCTTTGAGTTCTATAGCACTTGTTTGAGTCTTGGCCAGAAATTGCCACCATTTGCTGGCTTTTGCATAATATACATAAAAAGCGCTGATGATCTCAATCTAACTCTGAATCTCCAGATATGCCTACTTAATGCTAGATTATTTCTGAGGGGGAGAAAAAAAAAAAAAAGCTGTTCTCTTGGGCTTATGCTGCAGATGAAGATCATAAAACCCAAGGAATCATTCATGTTTGGAAGCAATGCACAGGCTTCTCCTCTGCTCTCTCCAACATATGCCTCTCACCATAAAGCAATGCAAAGACTATACCTTAAAAGGTATTACCCACCCCTGCTCTCTTATCTCTTTATCACAATATCCAAAAGTAGGAAACTGTGAGCTGGAGGAATCTTTTGGTTGTAATGTAAATGAGGGAAGCCAACTGCTTGACAGAAACTTGTTCAAGGCTAGAAGACTCAGTAAAATGATGTTGGTGTGAACAATTTTTCTGCCAGTGTTACTATTTCTGCTAAGTAAATTTAAAGACAGCAGTAGAACCGTAAGACGCATCAGCCAGAGCTCAGATCTGGTAACTTTCCAGCTATGCTGCAGTCTTTTATTTTTTTCAGGCCTTTAGGGATGGATGGGTTGAAGGATGTGTGGGGCCAGGCTCATTTAGGTGACAGGTAATTACTCTCATCGGACAGTTGGTTTATGGAATTGTTTATGCTGTGTGCTTTGCGTTTTGTAGAACACTTGGAAGAGTGAATAAATGCTCAAATACAGTCAATAGTAAATGCAAATATTTTGCCTACCTATCAGAAAATACAAACAGGAGTCTGTTACTTAGGGAAAGTCACTGTTTCATAACCAAATCCAAGCAATTCTCGTTAGAATTGGTAGACTGAACACATACTCCATCAGGTGCAAACCCGGGAAACTCTTCCTTGTACCAGCGTTTAAACATCAGCTATGCACTTCTTGCTTACTTTCCCTCAGTCTCGGGCTAAATTTTAATCCGAAATTCATGACCAGGCGTTGTTTCCCTCATTTATTGTTCTTCTCAACTCCTGGGATCGGTACAATTGCATGGGCTACCAACTTTAAAGAGGGCGCGTGAAGGGAGGGGTTGGCGGGGTCTGTTTTTCTAATTGAGGCTGCCTCTTCTCGGCTGAGTCTCATTTGGTTGTTATGACTTGCAGGTGGTGACTGACTGACTCGCTCGCTGCCCGGGTCCTGCTCTGCCCCGTGCAGGCGGCGGGCGGCGCGGCTCCCGCTCCGGCACCGGCGGGCGCGCATCTCCCCCGCGGCTTCTGGGCCTTTTCGCCTTCTTCCCTGACTTGGGTACACGGCTGCATTGCAGCTCGCAAGTGACCGCTATTTTCAGTTTCAAGGCTAATGAAATCAGCATCGTAAAAGCGCGCACTTACCCCGCCTTTCCCCGACAAAAATATAAAAGCAAATCCGCTGTTTCCTTTCAAAACATGAGCATGACAGTTTGTGTTATTTTCTAAAGCGGGGGGGGGGGAGGAATTTGCTTTGCAAGTTCAG
>VZRE01008691.1:131827-182263 GCA_013396775.1 Cephalopterus ornatus | reverse complement strand
GAAAACAACAGTTCCAGTCCAACAGGATTTAAGAAGGAAAAGCTAGCATGAGTTTACAGGAATGAAAGTACTGTTAGAAATAAACTGGAAAGGGGAGTAGAAATTGTGCTCAAAAAGGGAATAATTATCTTTTAACATATAAGGTGATTGAAGCACTCCGTGGATGTTGTCCGTTTCTAAATCAAAAGCAAGTAAACAATAAAAACAAAAACAGTTTTGGAGCCTTTGGAGCTTAGGTGACTGATTTGAATTTGAATTATGACCATAGAGGACATAAGTTATTACCCTCTACAGGCAATTTTGGTCTTAAATGTATCCAGGTGATAAAGCTACTACCCTAAATGACACTCTTGTTAAGGTACCTCAGCTGAGGATTCGGCAATGGCATTTCTTGCCATCTCTACACCTCTAGTAATCAGTCCCAGCAGTAGTTGCTGGCACAACTGGGATGAGGAATATTAATGTGGTTTCATGCAGAAGTGGCAGTGAGATTTCCTATTGTGGGTACATATTCTGTCTCTCACAATATACCTGTGTCTTAGATATTTTTTTTTAATCAGTCTATTTTAAGTAATACAGTAAATATATGATTGTATAAGCATGAGTTTTAGGATGTCTCTGATTTTCGACCCCATTAACAGATTCCAACATCATTAATTCCTTACAAAGTGAACTGAAATGAATTGAATGCGTTTTATAACACATCTCATAAGCCCCAGACCAGCATAGCTATATGAGTACCTCAGCCTTTTTGGAAGTAGATCTTTCTGTTCTGGTTTTGCTTTGTCTTCAAAGAATCTATTGCAAAAGTTAAATGTGGCAGGCTATTGCAGCAGAGAGCTCTCTAATCCTTGTCTGTCTGATCTAGGTGATAGTGATACCACTGACACAGCCTCAAAATTGCAGATCTGAAGGAAAAAAAGTGTCTCCTTGGATATTAAACGGAATATGTTATTTAAATATATATTTTGTTAAAATAATTTTTAAAAACTACTTTTTACATCTATTATTGGACAGATAAGGTTGCATAATTCAGCAGTGAGGTTTTGGAATTTAAATCATTGGTTGACAAAACAGGAGATAATTTTGTGTATTAAATGAGTTCTGATTGTCTGGCCAGATACTGTAGCAAGCTCAGGAATACATACACTGCTTACATAACCAAAGGTGTATGTTCTCTTGTGTTGTCAATTTATGTATTTTTAATAAATATGTATTTTCCAGAGAGCCTTCTAGTGCTTTTTCTCCTCATGGGTAGTACTGCTACGCGGGCACGCAGCTCAGTATGGTAGATGAATGTATAGTTTTGATACCAGTTTTTAAAATATTGTCTCAAATTACCATAATTTTGAACTACATCTAGTCAAGAGTGTGACTTCCTATCTGTTGTTTTCCTTTCGGCTCCCAGAAGTTGGAGGACCTCCCAGAAACGTCACTGGAAGAACCCTGTCATGTTCTGTCTGACTTGGTTTCATTGATGCTTTTATATCAATAATTTAATTTATTAGTTTTTCAAGTAGCTGAACACTAACGCATGAGACAACTTAGTTGTGACAGAATTGCATGTGTATATTTAAAAATAGCTTGAGGAAGCTATGAGTAGAGTTATTTTTACTCAGTACAGACAGTATTGTGTAAGGGACTTTTTGCCATGTGGTAAGGAGCAGGAATTTTTGAATGGCTCTTCCTGCCTGAGTAAGAGAATAATTTGCCAGTTAAACTCTCTTTCTTTTTCTCATTGGTTTTGTAAATGCTTAACAAAAAAGTTTAGAAAACTTGCAGTAGTTTCAGTAGTTCACCACCGCTCCCATTAGGAGGAGAATTTAATTTATTTCAAACAGTGTATACATACATACAAAACATATCCCCAGAGACTGTGCAACCTCTAATGTTTCCTGGCATTTTTAGTTTAAATTTTTGTTAGAAAGTGTAGGAGGAACCTGTAGTGGCCTTACCGAATACCTGTGTACTTCCGTGAGAACGTGTCAGGGTGGAGAGTGATAAAAGCAAAAGAAATACTTGATGTCTTTTACAGTAGCAATGGTAAAGTACTTCTCACCTACCACAGAACTGCGACTTGCTCGTTGGCCAAGTTAATACTAGTATACAAAGAAGTGAATATGGAGAGGGAAGAAAGGTATTGGTACATTATTGCAGGATGAATTTAGTGAAGATTTGTATTTTGCTAACATGTGTTTGTAGTTTTTCAGTTGAGCTGAGAGGGACCTTTTACACGCAGGTGCCAGGCCATGTTTCTCTTCACCTTGAGAGGTGTATAACCAAGTCTGCATGATTCATCATTTGATTTGATATTGCAGTTCTTGTTGAAAGATCATGGGAGCTCCATCAGAATAAAGAAGTGAAATTAGGCTTTCTATTTTTAAATGGTTTGTGAAAACAGATACAGTATCAGCAGCTTCCAAGATGGAAGGTATATTGCTGCCAAATCTTTTCAGTGTTTCAGTTAAACTATTTGGTTTTAGTCAGTATTCGTGTATTTAATTAAATATCATATTTCCAAAAGGCGCATTTATCCTCTCCTCTAGGCACTCCTTGACATATTTAAAAAATATATTTTTACCAACAAACTCCTCTAGGGACTCTTCCGTTCCTTATAATTAGCATATAATTATCACCCAGCAGCTGAAGACATAGTTAAAATTTTGTGATCCCCCCAAAGAGGCCTTGCAAGGCCTCCCCAAAGGTCAGGAAAAAGCAGCATCCTCCTGTATGCATTAGCAGCAGTTTTCAAGGGTTGAGATGTTCAGTGTGAGCAATATAATGGCTATTATCAAATCAGAGAGAAGTCATTTCTTCTTTTAGAGAAATTAGAATGTATGGTCCAATACTGGACTGATTTATTTGGTGGGGGGGGGGTTTATTATTATAAAAAAATGTAACTTAGACTTACAGAAATTCTACTTGGTTTTGTTATTGCAGTTGGAATTTTAAGATACCCTACTCTGAACTGTGACTTACTTGAAGGACCATGTGTTACGGAAGATACAGCACTCCCGTGTTCGCCTAGTTGAGGGAAGGGAAAAGTCCAGATTGGGTTATGGCTTTGAACTATGTGGGATATACTAAATAAGTGTCTCCTTGTTTAGTAAAGCAGATGAACATTGTTTCTCAGTTGGAGTTAACAGAATAGGCTATGAACATGGTTTGTAAAGCTGGCAGATGAACAAATTGAGAGCAGTCTTGCTGAGAAGGGCTTGGGGGTGCTGGTGGATGAGAGGCTGGACATCACCCAACAGTGTGCCTTTGCAGCCCAGAAAACCAAACATAGCCTGGGCTGCACCAAAAGCAGTGTGAGCAGCAGGTCATGGGAGGTGATTCTGCCCCTCTGTTCTGCTGTGGTGAGACCCCACCTGGAGTGCTGCATCCAGCTCTGGGGTCCCCATCAGAGGAAGGACAGTGACCTGTTCAAGCAAGTCCAGAGTAAAGGGTCATGAAGATGAGTAGAGGGATCAGCACCTCTCTGATGAGGAAAGGGTGAGAGAATTGTGATTATTAAGGCTGGAAAAGAGAAGGCTTCAGGGTGACCTGGTTGCAGCCTTCCAGTATCTGAAGGGAGCCTGCAAGAAAGGTGGAGGGAGACTTTGTACAAGAGCGTGTAGTGACAGGACAAGGGGGAATGGCTACAAACTGAAAGAAGGTAGGTTTAGATTAGATACTAGGAAGAAATTCTTTACTGTGACAGTTGTTAGGCACTGGAACAGGTTGCCCAGAGAAGTTGAGGATGCCCCATATCTGGAAGTGTTCAAGGCCAAGCTGGGTGAGGCTTTGAGCAACCTGGTCTAGTGGAAGGTGTCCCTGCCCATGGCAGAGGGGTTGAAATGGGATGATCTTTAAGGTCACTTACAACCCAAGGCATTCTATGATTCTATGAGCCTTTGGTGGTTTAAAACAACTTTATTTTAAAACATTGATGTTGCAGATTTTGTCACTTTGGGGAAGGTGCTTGAGTTGAGTGTTGATTTAATTTCTGATCTAAAATCTTGTGGTTCGTGAAACAGAGAAGCAAAGATGGCCTAACGAAAGCCCTTTCTGGTGTAACTGAATGACCTCTGGGAGGATGTAGCCTGGCACCCACTTCGGAAGCTTTTGGCTTCCTGAACAATTTGAATGAAAGGCACATTTCTTTTTCTTCAGTTGCACTCTACAGTTGAAAACAAATTGTACTTGACTACATTTGCTGAAGTACTGAGTACTGTGGGGGATATAAACTGTTGCAGCTTTTCTTTGCAGCAGGTTGGAGATTTAAGAGACGTCACTTTCAGTTTGAATTTTAGCATCTACAGCTTTTGAGAGATGTTCTATCATCCTGCAGAGTATCTTTCATATGCCTTATGGCAGTAAGAAGAAACTTGTTATAAAATAACACCCACCTTTTACATCATATCCCACTGTGTCAAATAATGTCTGTACACAAAAATAAAAAATGGACAGAACAAATCCCTAGAGTTGCAACCTAAGTTGCAAGTGAGTATTGGGTACTATCCTGGCTTTTAAATTAATGAAGAAGCACCCAGTCTTTAAACACAGTCACAAATGTTTCTGTGATCTGTGCTTAAGTTGAATATTACTGTCATAACTACAAATTAACGTTGGTTATTAAGGAGGAAGAGCTCAAATACCCTGTTCTTGCTTAGTCATACATATAATTATGTCAGACATTGTTTTGAACTTCATACCATAATGTCCTGGTGAATTGGCTGGACTTGGCAACTAGTAGGTGTACTGTGTTCAGTTCTACTCTATAGTATGCTATTTTCTCTGGTGCGTACCGCTCTGTTTCTCATTTTACTGCCTACGCTTATTTTCCTATAGGAGTGAGTTACATTGATTATAAAAGAAAGCAGTCTTTCAAAAACAACTTCCCTTGCATTTTGGTACAATAGCTATTAAGAAATCTTATGTTGTAGTACATGTAGAAGAAGAAACTTTGAAGAACAGAGACTTTGATATTTCGGATTAATATGGCTGCTACTGAACTCCAGTGGTGTATGGCATATGCAGAAGAAGTCTTGAGCTTACATTCTGAAATAGATGTTTCTTTAAATGTTTTTTTCCAGATGTTTGGAATTGCATTTTAAATGTGTTGACTTTTTAGAAACTATGGAAATTGTTAAGGGTTATTAGTCCAGAACTGTCAGGACTAGTGGCTTTATTCTTGTTTCAGTTTACGAACTTTTCACAACTGCGAGGCCTGTATTGTTGGAAGACTTCTACTGGTGATGTTTAGAAAAAGATGTAAATGCGAATCCTTTAGAATTATAAAGTTTAAATTGTCAACAGGTTGTTGTGGTGTTTTTGCAATTTTTTCTTTTTTTTTTTAATGCTGAGCTGGAATACAACCTTGGAATGAAACCACAGATTTCTAGATATAAAACTAAAGTAACTGAGGAGCGGGGTATCGAAACAGCAAGCTGAACTGTCTAAGTATATCAAAAAAGTGAATTCTTTTAATTGATTGAATAACAGTTTTGGCAGAGGACTTCTAGTTTACAGCATGATGCTTCATAATTGCAGTATGTGTATTGCATTTAATCTGAGATCCTACAGTACTGAGTTGATACGCATGATCTGACACCATGTTTGACTAGGTGTTAGCTCTCTGGCATCTGGAGGTAGTAATGATTATTACTCATTTTGCAGTTAAAAATGACTAAATAAGTCATAAAGGATGAGGAAAGCAGAATAGTTTTTCAGTAGTAACTCTATTTTGCTCTAGTAAAGCCTGTCAGCACTTGAGAGGAGAATTTTCCAAGTGCTGAACTTGTTTAAAGCTTTGTAACTACATTGAGTAGGTTTTATGTGGGTACAAGCTGAAGTAATTGCTTTCCATCTTAAAAGACAGTGTTTTTTTTGAGTGGAGTCCTTCTGTAGATGAATGTACAAGTAATATTGTCTTATGTTTGAAATTGTCTTGGGAATTGTACTAATCACACAAAACCCTGTAAATTACAATAATGTAATTTGTAATCGTAATCTTCATTAGCTTTCACCTTTTGCCCCAGATAAGGGGATAAAAATATTTCAGCATCCTCCTTTGCTTAGAGTTAAAATGGTTTAAATTTTGTAGTACTCTTAGGCTGAACTTGATACGACCCGGTGTGTCTGAAGTTGCAACTTCAACTTAATTCAGAATGCTTAACATAGGGTGATTAAGAATTGCTGAAAATTTGAATTCTTCCTTCCCTTGTGTTTTTATTCTGAAACAATCTTTACAAAGGGCTGTTTTTGGAGAGCAGAGTACAGTCTTTTGTTTCCGGATAAAATTGATGGCTGCAAATGAAAGAATAAAGAAGGCTCTCTATTCATGTTCCCCAGCCTTTGTTTCAGTGGGCTTTGTTTCAGTTTATAAGAGCTGTTTAGTACATATAGATTACTGGAAAGGCTGAAAGATTCCCAGGCACATGGGCACAGACTTGTTAAAAATGCTGCTATCTCCTCAACTGCCCACCAAGCTACCCAGTACCTTTTTATATCAAGGATACCATGAAAGTCTTTTTTTTTCTTTTCTTTTCCACCACATTTACGTTGAGGTCACTTTTTGTACAGTACTTTAAATGAGTCTTTTACTATTTTTCTTGCAAATTATGAGAACCTTATCAAACTTCTGATTTGAATTCTAAAGCTGAGGAAACTGGCAGTTGGAATTTTAATTATTTCTGATTTACTATGTTTTTATCTTAAAAACTCAGTGTGTAAATAGGCTATTTGGGCTTAGCTATGGATCCAAGCTCCAGTTTTCCACATAACATAGTCCCATGGTAATTTAAACTGTTGCTTTATGTTTGCTTTCTCCTTAGGGTCCCTCATATAAACATTTTCCAGTACATAAGCAATTGTGCACAGTGAGATACCCATATAGAGCTTAAGTCACAAGTAAATCCACGCCACAGTTTCCATTAACCTGAAACTTGGTAATTACAAGTTGTCTCACTGAATGCTTACCTGGATAGTGAATTAACTTGCTAGTTATGTAGTAAATTTTTAAAGTTTTTGGGTTTTGCTAGTGTGAGTGTTGAGTTGCACAGTTAGGAACGTGTTGGTGTTAATGTAGAGCAATGTGTTACAAATGCCTCCTTGTATTATTGATAAAATGATTCTAATAGGGCTTGGCAGGCTGAGCTTGACCGTGTGTATCAGTGGAGAGATTATGCTTCTGTCCAGTCCCTTTTCCCTGAGGAAACCCTTGTGGTTTGAGGTGCTCCTGTCCCACCTCTGCTTTAATACTCTTTTTTTCCCCTGAGGTTACTATGGTGAATGGCTGAATAACACCATCATGTCCTTTTTCTCTGTCCCCTTTTTTTTTTTTCTTTTCCCTGTATGGCTTTCTTTGCCAAGTGTATGCAGACATACTTACATGGCCTTGAACGGGTCTGCTGGCTGGAAGACCATCTCGGAAAGTAAAATGGAAAATCTAATTTAAGTCTTGATCAGATTTAAGTATGATATAATGGCACAGTTGCTTGTGCTTTCAAAGACCACATACTACATCTGGGCATGCATGTGGATAGACCTTTATTTGGCATGTAGGCATGTTTGAGATTGTTCGAGGGCTCTCATGATTTCTTGGGCAGATCTCAGCCCAGGCTGGCATGGGAGCTGGTCTCTCTGCCATGTACAGTGTGAAAGGGATTTTGCCATGTATCATCACATACTCACATATAAGATGGGCCATTGTCTTACGCAGCACTAAAATGAGAGAAAAACAACCCACTGAAATCTTAGTCCTTTACCACAGAACTCTCCTGGAAAATAGTTTAGCTATCAGAAGTGTCTTCTGAACGTGGAAGACTACAGAACATAAAAGTGTCCAAATGCTGTATGATGTTTTTTAATAAAAAGGCGTTTATGAAACTATTTTAAGACTGTGATTTGAGGGTAAACTTTCTTAACAAGTGAGAGAAAAAACAGTTTCAGTGGCTCAGCTCTTCCCTTGTGCAGATTTAATAATGAGCTGCTCTGCTTTTAACTTAATGTCCCTTTGAAATAGAAGGAGATTGCATTGGAAACATTTGGCTTTATATGATATCTTTTTGAATGCTAACACAAATGTAGGTTCTGTTAACTTTGTGCAAATATAACATTTTATCTTGGTTTACTTGTTCTGGTACAGCCTCACATGGAAATACTCTAAATAAAGCATTTTAAAGCAGTGGTTGAAGTCATTCCTCTCAAGTTATCTGGCTGTGAAAAAGTTGCCAAAGGGTTTTGTGCAACATTTATTTCCAGAGGAAGGAATGTTTTTGTTCCCCTTATGATTCCCCTTCAGTCTTGATGGCTGGTTTAGTGGAAATGCTCAGTTGTCAGAAGAATCAAGATTGTGTATTATTTAGATCTTACCAGACAAATGGGATTTGTTCCTTCCATTCCAGTTATCAGAAAGATTAACCCTTTGCCCTCGCGGTCCTAATTGCAGGCCTTCAGAAACAAAGATTCTGCTTGTACAAGACAGCAGCAAAATGGAGTGTATGCCAACCCGAATGTTTCTCTGGTGAATGGGAGTTGCAAGTATTACACAAATTTTATCTTGTGTTTCAGGCACCGATAAAAGCAACCTGTGAAGAAGATATGTCATGCAAGACTGGGTTTCCTGAAGATGTTCACAGTGCAGTGGTGTCAAGGAGTGTACATGGAGGACAGCCTCTTCTCAATGGTATGGTTAGAAAGCATATTCTGATTTTTTTGTTTGTTCGTTTCCCCTAGTTGTAACCATAAATCACTCTGAAGCCTTTTCATCCTTAAATAGGGCAGAAACTCTTGCAGGAAAGAACATCAGCTGCTCTGTGATTATTTTTTGATTACTGTCATAGGACTTGGAAAATCTGCTGGCATTAGTGGCAGCACATACACCTCTGACTGTAATTTGAAAACTCCGAGTGTTGCAAAACTTCCTGTTGTTGTGCACTAATTCTCGTTCTCAGCACAGCATTCGCACTGATGTTTCAGTCTGTACCTAGAGCCCAAGTAGGCATGATGAAGAGGCAATGAAAATTTCCTTTGTGCTTCATATCTTTCATAGAAATACTGCACTTAAACCCAGTCCTAGCACTCATATTAATGCAGAGACAGTTCCCTTACTGCTTTTTCGTGGCAACCTGAGAAGAGACACCTGTAAAAAGCAAGTAACAGGACAAGCAGGAACATGAGAGAGTGATCGTCTGTGAGCCCTTGGTCAGTGATCGCAGCACGGCAGGCTCTGTAAGGAGCAGTGCCAGGGCTGTGTCATGGACAGTGTGCTGCTCTCTCACCCTGGCACCTACCTGCATCTGAATGGCACAGTGCCCAGGCTCCGGATGCTGGTGCTCACCTTGTGCTTGGTGAGTGCAAGCCCTTGCCTCCGCCGGGGATGCCCTGCGGTCAGCACATCTGCCCACGGCTTGTCCAGGTTGGGAATACGGTTCATTATTCTTGTTGTGTCTCTATTTTTCAGGGATAGGGTAGGACACAGAGGCACATGCTCTGAATCTTTTCTAGGTTTCCCAGCCAGTTAAATTTCAGTATACAAGTTTGCGAAAGTACGACATTTTAGAAAATGTGCATTAATTTGTCTGCTTTCTGAACTGCTAGCATAATTTTTTTGGATCTAATTTAGAAATTGTGGAACTAAGAACATCATTTTTAGATGGTTTCAAATACAGCTTAAATAAGGACTAATTTAATTTAATTTGTTGTTTCTTTCACTTTTAAATTTGGCTACACAGTTCAAGACATTTAAATGAAAGAATTCTAATGAGTCTGCAAAACAAATGAAATAAAAGCTGTAGTCTTGATTTTACAGGCTGTATGTAGCAGTCTCTCCTTAATTATATTTTACAGACCTGTTTTGTGCTTTCTTAGAAGTATAATGGAAACTTGAGTGCAGGATGAATTGATTAACTGTAGTGGTTTTTAAGCTTGAGTTGTTAAAGTTTTTTGGTTTTTTTTGTTCAGTTTCAAGGAAATATATTCTACCACCACAGACTTTTCTTCTATTAAAGGATAGCTTAGAAATTTATGTATTAAAATAAGTGTTCTGTCAATTGAGAAAATAATAAAGAGGAAAGAGAATGTTCCTCACTTTCCCACCAAATGGGAGTTAATAGATGGCTCTACTATAGACTTTTGCAATAGCCATCGGCACTGAGAACTCCTTGGTGGGGGATGAACAAACATGGACGGGGGTAGAAACAGGGACACACAGCACAGCAGACAAATGCTTTCCAAAGGTGCCACCTTGAAATCATCACGTTTTTTACTGGTTAACTGTCATACTATCAGTTTGTCTTAAAATGGAGATCACACAAGCTGTGAGATCTACTCTGTCTTGTGAAAGTTCTCTTCACCCTATGAAATCAAGACCCTTTTTGCAACTTCTTCCCTTTCTTTTCCCACCAGGAACCACAGTGGACTGGACACTAATTGTCTGTTGTCATTGCTCATGCAAACCTGATGATAATGACTGACCAGCATTAACTGAATCTCAACTAGTAATGTAGGATGACAGACTGACTTCCTTTTTCATTACTTGTCCCATTCCCACAGTCCCCTCCCTTGCTTCTCAGAAGTGAGTGAAGCATGACTGTTGGTTTGTCCTTGAATGGTATTAAAATGCATAGCATTCTAGAGAAGTAGGAATTGGAAACACTGTATGAGGCAAACAGTATGTATCACACCATATCAGCTGGTTGAAAAATGACCTGGGGGAGTCTTTTTCCTACCACCGTTTCCTCAACTGAATTAGTGCAGTGGTTAATTCTTTTGAAAATTCTGACATGCTTAAAAGCATATAATTTGCTGGTTACACATAAACATGCAGTCCATCATTGCATAGCTTTGACTTAAATTTAATTATACTGTCATTTTGAAATACTGTTGTTGTCAAAAGCCTATTTTCTGGTTATTAAACTAGATTCAGATGATGCTGCAAGTTAACTATAGTTGCATGACATTTGCTTCTAGGGGATAATCATGTGCCTGATTCTGATCTCTGTTGCCTTTCCAACTTGGGTTGGAAGTCTATTATTACACCATGTCTCTAACCACTTCATCTGCAAATCCTTTAAATACCTCCAGGTTTGTGAGTCCACCACTTCCCTGGGCAGCCTGATCCTATGTTTGACAGCCATTTAGCTGAAAAAAATTTTCCTAATATCCAATCTAAACCTCTTCTAATGGAAGGTGATGCCTATTGCTTGTTTCTGCAAGAAGAGACCAACCACCACCTCAATACAACCTCCTTTCAGGTAGCTGTAGAGAGCAATAAGGTCGTAGGGTGGGCCAAGATCCTCTGTAGAACCTTCCTACTCTCCAGCAGATCAACACTCCCACACAGCTTGGTGTCATCTGCAAACTGACAGAGGGTCCACTTGATCCTCTCTTCCAGATCATCAGTACAGATATTGAACAGGATTGACCCCAACACTGAGCCCTGGGGAACACCACCAGTGACTAGCCACCAGCTGGATGTAACTCCATTTGCCACCACTCTCTGGGCTGTCATCCAACTAGCTCTTTTTTTACACAGCAAGTAGTGCACCCATCCAAACCATGAGCAGCCAGTTTCTGCAGGAGAATACTGTAGAAAACGGCGTCAAAGGCATTACCAAAGTCAGGGTAGACACCATCCTCATCCACTAAGATGGAAGAAGATTTTGTCAGGCAAGCAGAACCTGCCTTTCCGAAATCCATGCTGACTGGGCCTGATCCCCTGGTTGTCCTCTGTGTGCCACACGATAGCACTCAAGGTGATCTGTTCCATGACCTTCCCCTGCACCGAGGCTGACAGGTCCATAGTTTCCCAGATCCTCATTCTAGTCCTTCCTGTAGATGGGTGTCATACTTGCTCGCCTCCAGTTATCCAGGACTTCTGTAAATGTTGGAAAGTTGCTTGGTGACCAGTTTTGCTAGCTGCCTCAGTTCCCTAGGATGGAACCCATCAAGCCCCATAGATTTTTGTGTGTCTAAGTGATGTACCAGGTCCCTGACCATTTCCCCTTGGGTTATGGGTCTTCCTTCTGCTCCTCCTCCCTGTCTCCCAGCTCAGGAGGCTGCACACCTGGAGAACAGTTGATCTTAATCTTAGACTAAGGCAAAGGAGTCACTAAGTACTTCAGCATTTTCTTCATCCTTTGTCACTATGTTTCCCCCCCACATTCAGTGAAGGATGGAGATTTTCCTTAGCCCTCATTTAGTTGCTGATGGATTTTTAGAAAGTATTTTTATTGTCTTTTAGGCTGTAGCCAGATTATCTTCCACTCCTGGCAGTGTTTCTTGTGGGCAGGCGAGTCCTTCTGCTGGCACTGCAGCCCGCGGTACTGCGTGACCTGGCAGCGCCCACAGATTCTGAACTCATGTAACTCTTTCAGTCATTGTGCATGGGGAGTAGTGACATTCATAGTATGTGCAGGAGTTCTTTTTACTCCTCCAGGACATCCCTGTTAGCGTTGTAATATCTTCTTACATTGAGGACAAGAAACTGCTCTTCTAGAGCGTCCGTAGGAAACTGTTGGATTGCCATCCAATATAGATTTTGTTCCCTTTGTTTGCTAGAGGTTTCTTCTGCTTTGGGCTTCCACCCCCAGGGGACAAGGCACAGATTGTATGGGCAGTTGTCCGCTGTCACTGAGTTCAGATGTACCACCTGAAGTCCAAGAGCAGTCTCTCCCTGGTGTCTCCCACAGCAGCTCGTGCAGGAGGCAGCTGGATTCCCTTCCGTGATTCTTGTCAAATGCATAAGCAGATGTTTTAACCTCATTTCTATCAGCATCTGCTTCTACCTTGGCCGTTCTAGTTTTCTCCCTGTATAACCTTGTGACATCTTTGTAGATGCTTATACTAGTTTCTGAATGATTTAGACATGAAAGCCTTAATTTTCTTTGGTTTTGTGGATTGATACCAGAAGCACAGAGACTTTGTGGAATTCTCAGCTGCAGGGTAATTAGAACCTAACTTGATGCTTTCTTGACAAGGTGGTACTTGTCCAAGTATCTGACTTGTCCAAATACTGACCAAGAAAATGATGATATATTTATTACTTGTCCTGTTCTTTTGCTTTTGTCTAGTACAGTGGGGGACAGACTTCTCTTAAGTGCTTTGGCTTCAAAAATGTAAATAAAATTAGTACTATCATATGACTTGTTGGTCTCTGCATTCCAGCTTTTACAGTAAAGTAGGATATCTGGCTTTTAAAGTACTATTGTAAGAAATCTTTATTTTAAAAGTGTCAGCAGGGTTCCACCATATGATCTGTATCCATCCGCACAATACTGTATGTTTTCTGAAGAGGTTTCTCCCTATTTTTGTATTCAGGTGGTGCTTGTTTTTGAGGGAGGATTGGACTTGTTCCCATTGCATTTAAAAAGAAATATATTTGATAATAGCTTTGTTCATTCATATGGTTAGGACATTCATATGGCATCTACTGATTTGTCCTTTTGTGCATGAGGGGCAACTCAGTTGTTATCCAGGTGTTCAGTTGTCCCGGTATGTGAAAAATTAGTGGAGCAATGTATTCAGAATAACATAAATTGGTGATGGGAAAAGAAACTCTACATTTATTAATGCAGGTAGAGGGGGGAAAAAAAGAGGAAGACAGCTGCCCTCTCTGCCCTTGGTTTCAGGATGAGGAAACCAGGAAAAGATCCATCTAGTTGAGGAGTCACAGCAAACGGAGTTGGAAACTACTCCTTTAGTAAGTTTTGAGAGAGCTGTGTAGGAGGTAACCTGTGCTATATAGGCTGTGTCCTGTTTCCTCCTGACGTAGTATCACCAATGCCCCCTGCTCTCTGAAAGACGCTTCACTGGTCATAGCCTTGGAGACTCTTCAAAGCTGATGTCTTACAATTTGTCTTGCACAATGTCTGGCAAGTCTGACTTCAAGATACAACATGCTTAGATCACTATACATATTTAAGCTAAGTCTTCTAGGCCTGATTTTGAATTTATCGTATTTTACATGTTGTTCCACTTGGTTCCAGTCACTTCAATGAAATTACGGTGAATTTTACCAAAGAACTAGGTGAGCTCAGAGATTACTACCTTAATTTCTGTAAGGGGAGAAAAAGTAAAGTAATAATTTTGGAAACAGAATTAAAAGAAACTTCATGCACTGCTAAAAACGTCCTTAGTAATAAAACCGTGGCTTTTTTAGAATTTAATATACTTTGAATTATTTTAGGACTTAAATGTTCCAACACTTAAAAAAAGAAAATAAATAATAGGCAAATAACTCTCCAGCCATCACCTAGCAGAACTGAATATCTAACCCAAATTTGTAGGCACCGTACTTGTGGCTTGCTTCTGTAAATAAAATGTGATTGCTCTTTGGAGGGCCATAAATAAGATGTGATATTCAGAGAAGAAGAGGTTAAGAGGGAGTTCCGTTTAATATATTAAATGCCCTTGCTTGTGCTGGTTTTATCGCAGTTTTGTAGTTCATCCAGGAAAAAGTACTTGTGGCAGTCTGATATGTCCAGCCTGTTTATCTAATCTTTATTCTATATCCTACAAATTTTAAGATACAAATAATGTGTTTTAGCGAAAATCATTCACCTAGGAAGGTTACTTGAATGGTTATTTGCTGAATCATTTATTAGAGATTCTTACTCTGATAACTTATTGTATTATCTTTCAAAGACATTATTTTAAGATTGTCTGTCCTGTTGCTAAGTGCATGATTTTAGTTTTCTGCTAAGCAAATTCATTCCTAAATGTATCCTTGGAGCGCTGTGCAGCTATAAAATATTTCTAAGCTCTTTGAGTTGCACAGTGATAAAGAAAAAAAATATGTTTTGGTGTTGATCCCAGAGATAAGCAGTGCTTATGGATGAGTAACACCACAGTTTCATGAGCCATTGGACCCAGAATAAGCATCAGCGTTAGCTTTGCCAGAAGAGGCACGCTTGCACCTTCCTTCCTCTTTGAGCCTGGTACCAAGTGCTCATAAAATGAACGGGGTTAGCCAGTTTATCTGGGGTAAACTTACACTCCTACTCCTTTAGAGTTTTTTTTTGCTCAAAGACCTTGTTTGTTTAAACAGAGCTATAGTGTCCCTGCTGCCTTTTCTCTTCTAGCAGTGAAATGCTTAGAAAATAATATTTGTTTTGATGCTTTCAAACTGAGTGACAAAACTTGATTTTGGCATTCCCACAGACTTACTTTGTAGTTTACTGTTGAAAATACCAATTGGTCTGAAACAACCTAGAAATGTGTTGCTGGGAGTGCAGCACTCAGGCATTGCCTGGCATTTAAGAGTAACTAACATTTCTTCTTGACACAGCAGTGGAGGGTTGCATGGATGCTGTCTGTCCCAGGTGAAGTCACTTGGCTTTCTTTTGTTGCTAGTACTGTTTTATTATTCTACATATACGAATGTCTATCACCAGCTAAGAATACAATTCCTTCTAAAAAACTCATAATGCTTCAAACTGAAGACAGCAGCACATCTTTTAAGACTTAGGTGTCATTCTTTGCTGTGAGCAGGTCTTATACAATTGTATTCTTACTATGGCAGCATACACTGGGGGCTTTGATATTCCAGTGCGTATTAACTGTAGAGCCAGGGGGAGTGTTTTTAGTAGAATCATATTTTCCAAGAGGAAAACTAGTCTTTTCCTGGGAAAAAAAAAATTGGGCTTTTTTTTTTCTTTCCATGAAAAAAAATGAAAATGGTAACCACTTTGTTTGAAGTCTCCTTGCCTTAAGCAAAAAGACAAGTTGACAAGTTCCTTCCAGGCGGACAGCCAAAGAATCTCAGATGGATGGGGTCTCTCTATGAGCTGCTGGCAAGCTGGGGAAAAAATGTTTCAATTCTTCCCAAAAGTATTGTCTTCTGAAATTCTTTTCTTATACTCTTCACCCTGCCCACCCTTACCAAAAAAAAAAAAAACAACGAAACCAAAACACAACCCACCATCCTTACAGTTATTCTTTTAAGCCTTGGTGGGTGTGAGAATTTTTTTGTCTCAGAAGCTTGTGTTGGGAATATATGATTTGGGTTTTCCCCTTCAGTTCTCTTAATATTTAGTGGATTTAGTTTTGTCCTCTTCCATGTGAAGCAGAGTAAATTTTAGTGCTGTTACTTGGTGATGCTGTGCCTTGTTGTTTTATTGTATGTTACAGTTGCATCGCAGTTTTTGGTTTCTTGCCTTTTTAATCTTTTTCCTCTTCTTTTCTCAAACAGTTTTCCTGTTTATACTTTTTCTATGCCCCACAGCATCCTAAATTCTCCAGTGTCAGTTTTGAGCTTACTATCCTGGATTGAAAGAGCTGCTTCTGTTTACTTTAACTACACTAGCACAGTACCCGTTTTATGATGCCTCTTGTCTGTTCACATACCAAGCTCTTAATGTGTTCTTAGATACTTGTCCCCTGAAAATCAGAGCTTTCTTCTGCTGAAGCAAGAGACTGCTTTTCTTGAGATGTGGTTTCCTCACTCCCTTTTCCACGTGCCTTAAGCATAGAATATATCCTGGAGTACGCATAGCATATGTTCACCGTGATGAACAGTGGTAAAATACCTATTTGAATGGTGACTCCTTTTTTTTCCTTTTTGTCTGACTTTTATGTGATACCTGATTTTACTCTTTGAGCATTGAACTATTGACTAATGCTGGTATCTTCTCATGGCAAGCTTGTATGTTGAACATTACATATATATGAACAGAGAACAAGCATAAGTAATGAAATGCAGTGATGTTTTGAATGTGTACAAAGGACATACATTTCAGAAACATAACTCACATTATCCCTTGGTGGACTGTAAAGCTATTATGGAATTGTAGTATGTGGATTGATTTGTATATCCAGTATCAAAGAATTAATTACTTGAGTTCTAGATGAGAAGAAATTGTAAAAGAAACCTATAAACATATATTAAAGAAAATGTTTTCTTTTTATGGAATATTTGGATTAGAGGTGGAAATATATTTTGTAGTTAAATCCTGAATTCTGTCCACTTTTTCCAAAGAAACATGATTTGCCCTTATTCTGTGCATCTGTTCTAGAGTAGGCTCTTGTATATACATCTTGATAAAGAGAAAAGTACAGAGAAATTAGAGAGATCTGGAATGGTTGCAGTGCTCTGGGATCTGTAAATTACTCTCTTACTGAATTAGTCCAGCTTAGATAGTAATTTGCATTTATGGTGCGTTTACTTGGAATGCACTGAATTACTTAGTACTTATTCCCTTTTCCTGTATTCAGTTTGTTACTTGTGAGGGTCTCAAAGGTAGTGTCCTTTTTGTGTGCAGAAATATGAATTATGAGAACTGAGTTGTCAGCTGCCCCAGTAAGCTCTGGGCATGGCTCAATGGAGGATGGCAAAGGAGTTATTTGTTTCTGCCCTCTGGAGCTGGAGCTAGCATTATACTGTTTCTAACACCATTTAGTGTAGCCTCAGTTCAGTTTTAAACTATGCCATCTGGCTTTGATTCCCAAGGGGCTATTATTTCTCCTGGAATTGCTATAGTTAGAGCCTTCTTCAAAGCTGACCAGTGCTCTAGGGAAGGCTTGGGGGAATAGTGGTTGCAAAGCTGTGGCAGAAAGCCTCCCCAGCAGGCAAAGGTGCCTTTAGGTATGGGTGATTTATTTAGAGATAGAAGAAAAGTTGCTGTTGCATGCAAGAGCTGCAAGAAAAAAAAAATTGTGTCTTTGTGTATAACTGTATGGAATACATGGAGCAAAAACTCAGGTGAGGCCATCTGTGTTAGCATAACGTGAGACACATGGTATGTATAATTATGCATTCAAATACTCGCTTAAGACTACAATACATCTTTTGTTGACCTGTTATTTTTCTAACAATCGGGAGGACAAATTTACTAGAGCATCCTTCTGAACTGATATTGTAGGAAAACGTCCTTTATTGTAAAACATATTAGCATACTAAATAGAGATAAGTTCCTGTAGTATTTAAACACTTAAAGACTACATCAAATCAAATACTGCTGTGTTGAAGGCTTGGATGTGAGTCAACAAATCCAAGTACACTGAACTGCTCTGATTTGGGTTGAATGCAGCGAGGCAGATTCATTGCTTTTGGTTGAACTTGGGACACTCAATGTGGGGGCATTTTTTTAGTCTGGAAATGGTAATTTTTGGAACAGTTCACTTCCAAGCTTTCACAACATGTCCAAGGCATCACAGTCAGCTCTGCTGAACTGAGGAGAAAGGAGGAAGAGAAGGAAGGTGCAAAGGAACAGGGTTGCATTTTTTTTTGATGAAATTTACTAGAGTTGTTGTTATCTTCTAATTAGGCTGTAGAAGGAGCAACTGGCCTTTGGTACCCTTTAAATCTTTCCAATTTAATGCAGCACAGATGGTTTTCAACTCCTCTCCATATGCCCTGGTGGGTTGATGTGTCCTCCACAGGGCAAGGAAAATAATGCTGGGGGATAAATGGAGTGAAACTCTGGAGTGGAAAACGGAGCTGAGTCTAGGGAGAAGATGAATGCAGAAGAATCCAAGTTATGAAGGATGGTGGAACAAACGGAGGAATTAACCCTGGTGTCGTTCAATGGGGAAAGGAAAGCACAGGTTCTCCACAACCCTAGCACAGAGAAATTTAGCATTAGTTGGAAGAAGAGGGCAGAAGCAACCTAAGATAGAAAAGAAAGTATATTTTCAGATTTCTTTGCGACATCCAATTTGACTTAGTCATGGCCACCTGATACATACCGTAAAGGAGATGCTGAGGACCCAGTGGAGCTTGCCAACATGAATTAGGCGAGCAGCTAGTGCTGAGAAGTTTTTCTAGGAGAAACAGCTAGACCTTTTTGACACCAAAATGACAACACGGTGTCCATATCTTCCCTTTTTTTGCAATTTATACTAATGCTAAGAAAATTAATTGTCTGAGTATTCAGCCAAGATCAGAACAGGCACAGGGAAGAGCCTTTTTAAGATAAACTGATCCTATATCCAAGACATCAGGTTGGCTAAAGAAGTACCTACAGCTGCACATCATGGCTTGTCCACTGTTCTGGTGACATAATTGGGTTTGAGCACTGTGAATCCATCAGTGTTGATTGAGTGATATTGAAACATGTGATTTGGTATCAGTAATGTTTTTTTCATTGTTTCTCACCTTTTATAGATCTGCAGTTTTAAGTGCTTATGAAAACACAGGCCTTAAGTGAAGCTCGGAGAGGATATACCAAGAACGTAACTCTCTTTCCTATAGGGATAAATACATCACAGTGATGTAGTTGAAGAATGAGTGAGTTAGATCTGTCACAGAATCGTTCCTGCTTTTTCTGGTGGGCTTTAGGTCAGCTTGCATTGCTGATTTACTGGGACCTGTTGCAGTAAAGGAGATAAGTCAATGAGAAATGTGGTCTGTTAGTGGTGATGAGAGAAAAGGAGGTCATAACTGAATGAAACTCCACTGTGTTGGATTCTCTATTAGTTTTTTTGGTTTTGTTTGGTTTGGGTTTTTTTCCTTTCCTTTCCTCTTTTCTTCCTGCAGTGCAACTGGGAGCTTTTTTCTTGTTTTAATTTGTTCCAGGATTGGGCAACTGAGGATCAGTTCCCTCCCATCCCTTGCTGCCTGCTGCATCCCAGCCCACCCAGGCATAGTAGTGAATTGTGCCGGCGGTTCTTAGCCAGCAATCCCATTAACGCAGCAGCCTGGCTGCAGATAATCCTGGAGAACCAGGGCACCCACCACCGTCCACTGCTGCCATCCCTCACCCGACTGGCTGCAGCCCCTGCCTGCCCGTTGGCACTGATGCTCCGGGCAGAGGAGCAGCACGACATGGCTCGGGTGCATCTCCTCCTTCTCTGAGCTGCCTGCAGAGCTTCGGACACTGGCCCATTTTGATTTTTTTCTCTTCCTTTTTACTGTCTGCTGCGGTTTGGAAGACCTGTAAGCAGGGGCAAATAATTATGATGTTGTCTGCTTGCCTGCAGGAGCAAGCTCTTTCTTGTGCATTGTGCTGCCATGTAAGAAGTAGATTTTGTTTGGTTTTGAAAGTTAATGGTATATGATTCTCAAGTTTTAGAAAGGAGGAATTATTTAAGGCCCTCTGTGATTTCCAGTTTAACATTCTCTTAAATAGGAAAGTTAGGAACCCCTAAAAGCACGATTCGTAACATAAAAGCTATCAAAATAGCATTGCAATCTGTTAAAGTGCTTAAAAATTTGATTCGCTGAAGTTTAAAATGTGAAATAAATGTACACTAATTGTTTTGAATAGAGATGAACATGTTTGAAGCCAGTCTTAGAAGGAATTAGTGAGCTAGCACTGCAGTTAATGGTGGAGCACTATTTTTCTGTAATGGGCTCAGCAATGTTCTCTAATTAGCTTGCAAATTGATATTCAAATACAAGTAAACTGGCAATCAAATACAAGCAAAACATCTATGTAAGTAGGCTTTGGTGTCTGCATTTAGCATACCTGTATTGAAGTTATGTGTGGGTGAAGGGTAAGCTCTTAGTTGTTTTCAGAATAGAGCTTTATTAATGGTGGCTCATCGGTTACAGTAGGTCAATATTTTGGTTTAAGCCCATGAAAAGAGGAAAAAGGAATTCCTTTTTTCCACAAGTGAGTGGCTTTTAAACATCAGTAACATAACGCTAAGTGCGTATGAGTTTTTTCCCTGTCTTCATTTCTTACAGATTTTGTCAACTTGTGCACAGATTTAATACATAGCTGAGTCAGTGGAAGCTGTGTTGGATTGGGATCATATTTATGTTCATTATTAAAATTATTGCCGTATGGTGTAGCCATTTAATTTCAAGCCTTATGCCAAAAGCTGATTGCATAAAATACTATTGGTGTTTGTGTTGTAAGGTTTTCTACGGCATAAGGTACAGGTTCTTGAACTTGAATTTAATACCTGGCTCAAGTAGTTTTCCACAAAGGAGAATCATAGAATGGTTTGGGTTGGAAGGAACTTAAAGATCACCTAGTTTGAAGTCCCCTGCATCGGGCAGTGACATCTTCCACTAGACCAGGTTGCTTAAAGCCCCATCCAACATGACCTTGAACACTGCCAGGGATGGGGCATCCACAGCTTCTCTGGGCAACCTGTTCCAGTGTCTCACCACCCACACAGTAAAGAATTTCTTTCTAACGCTACAAGAAAGCTGGTGCATAAGAACTGTTGTTGGGAAAGGTAATTAAAGATCATACATTTAAAATTTGGCTTTCAGGTTCTTTTAATGTCTTTATTCTCTAATCTGTAAAACGTATCTCAGTCATTGACATACTGATAACTTGCCAACTACCCTCTGTAAGCATGTTGTTTATTGACCAATGGAAATGCATCTGTGTGGTTTTATCAACCCCTCATAGTCATTCCATCAGCTGTTCGTGATGTTTGTTCAGCATCATCTTTATGACAGAAGTTCTTTGGAATGTACTGCCCTAAATCAAATTCTTACCACTATGCATTCATTAAATTCAATTAATGTTTGCATAGATTTAGCTTTCAGTGCTGATTATCCTCTGAATTCTTCAAGGGAAAAAAAAACCCAAACAAAGCCAAAACAAAAAAACCTTATGTTGTTTTCTGTACAGCAACTAGTATGCATTTTACACCGCAGAAATAATACATGAGTGGAAGTCTTTGGCTTTCCAATTCCATATGTGCTCTTCTGTTCGAACACCCACAGTTTTTCCTCTACAGTGCTTCAGCGCGTGTTTGTGCTTTTATAAAAAAAGTTTATTAATTTGGTTCTCAGGGGATGGGTAATGGGGGACTGTAGGTCCCTTGGAGGTGACAGGTTCAGATCAGACTGTCACCTGCATCCAGTAGCCACTAACTTATAGCTGCTTGGTTATGCAAAAAGAACTTTAGTTGATTTGGTTTCTGTGAAGGAGTCTCTGTTAAAAGGGTACTTATTACATAAGAGCAGAAATGCTGCTGAAATTAGTTGAAACTGGGACAGCACATGCGGGCAGGGAGTGCTCGTGTGTGACGGTAGCTGGAGAAGTTCAATATCACAGTGCTTTCCCAACTGTCTGGAAGAGAAAAGCAACGAAACAGAGTGGAATTTTAACCTCTTGGAGCATATTTATGCAGAGCTGAGGTATATTAGGACAGGAGTTTTAACAGCTTGGAGCAAAAAGCGCATCTAGCAGTTCAGGTATCCAAGGTTTTTTTGCCTACGTGTAATTGATCGATCCAGTGTGTTTCCCAGAACTGGAGTGAAGTCTGTATTGCATTGAAACTTAAAATACAAATTAACAGCAAAAGAAATCCCTTGCATTCTTACCCTGCATGTTACTATCTGCACTTCTGACAGTGTCAGCTCTCATTTAATTAAAATCTTGTCATTATCCCTATGTGCAAATTAAATATTTAAGAATGATACATGCCATTATTTATAAAAATGGAACATTTTTTCCTCACAGAAGCTGATTTTTTTCAGTTGTTACAGCTGCAAATGATCTGCAAGTTATTTCCTCCTTCAGATTTTTGCAACAAATGATCTTTAATTTACAGGTGCACCCCAGAAAGCCAAAGTAGTCACTAAAATGGAAAATTTTTGTTAGTCGTCAGTGGGTTTGCTGTTTAAAGGAAACAAAGCCTAGAAAAGCACAGGTGCACCTGACTTTATGACCCAATTTTCTAAGAGAGATCCTGGCAGAACATGGCTGATTCAGTCTGCTGGGCAGGTCGCAGTGCAGTAATGAAGCCTGGCTTAAGGTGGCCACCTTCTCATAGTCTGTCAATTTTATATTCCATCTGATTTAAAATGAAAAGGAAAATTATGGAGTCCTAATAGTATTGAGTTGTGTGTTCCTCACAAAAACCCAATAAAAGTATACAGATATTCTTAATTTTTTAAGCCCCATCTATCCGGCAGGACATGGGTAAAAGACTGAAGTAAGCTCTGAACATTTGTTCTTGTAAGTGACTATCAAGTAGTGGTACCTAAACTTTCTGTAGGGTAACCAAATAAAGTCTCTGAGAAAACTGGTTTTGAAGACTACCTGCTGTCTGCTCAGAGACGGTTGTGTGACTTCTGTTGCATACCGTGAAAGAACGCTGTGCCTGGGTCCACTTGGGGAGGAAAATGTGTTGTGTTGCTTGTCTTTTTGGAGTGATGCACAGTTGTGTGTCATGCATGGCCTCGCAAGCAGCATGGACCTTGGCAGGAGCTGATCAATGGATGAGGGCCCCTTTGTTTGGGAGATCAATACACTGTAATGAGCTCGGTGCTCCAGTTCTCTGGTAAGGATCACTGTGGGGGGACATGAAGGTTCCTGGTTTTTTTAATGAATTGAAAAAAATTTACATTTGAAGACTTTTTTTTCTCTCATATAGGGTTTGAATAACTTTAAGTTAACCTCTACAAACCCTGAACATGCTGTAGTATGAACTCGGAGGTTATCTGTAAGCTGGATGCTATGTGTTTTTCATGAGACTTCTTTTTGAAAATATCATCAAATAAATCAATAATGGTTTTAGTTAGAATGCCAGAAGAGTTTTGGAATACTTTGTTTCCTGACCCTTACTGGAGTTGGTCTGTGTTTATTTCTCTAAGTCAGAGTTGATGTTTTTAATTTGCAAACAACTAAAATATTGTGAATATGAGCCTAGTAGGAGCAGAGTCTGGTAAGGGTTTTATGTAGTTCCTTATACATGTTTTTAAATTGCAATAACTTCTTGTAAAGCGTTTCCACCTTTGTAGAATATGTAGAGATCGTTAATTAGTTTGGTAAACTGTTACACCAGTGTTTTTTAATAACATCTGTCAACCATGTATATTTATGATGCAGAGTATTTTTTGGACTATGTGTAGTGTCAAAATGTCACTGAAGGTCAAAATGTGGTTTTTTTGCTTTTGGGTCTTTGTTTTTATTTGGTGCTAGAGTTACAAAGTCACTGTATTACTGTTTTAGTAAGGATCTTGCTGTCTTACATTTTAAAATTTTTGCTGGCCATGCACAGATCTGCAACAGGATAAATTGAATTCTGAGTGTACTGTGCCATGAACTAAGAGAGAAGGTCACCTTTGTGCCATAAATGCAAACTGTGTTCATAATATTGCTCATTTTCTATCACATAGTTTTATGTTAACTTTGCTAATTTTTCCAGCAGCAAAAGGGAAGATGTTTTATTAAGGAAATTATAATATTAGACAAGTCTTTAGAAAGAGCTGAAAATGGCAAGAGAACAGGGAGATCTTTAACACTTGGTAAGGGACAGGCAAGTGGGTTTAGGTTGTTTCAGGATGTACCGGATTAGTTCTGATAAAGTCAGTGGGGAATTACTATTCATTTATACACAGTCTCTTTGCTGCCTTTCTGAACAAAAAAATGTGCATGTGGATGAACATGACATTTCTCAACTTTTGGACTGATGCTCCTACCAGACGTTCAAAATACGTTCTCCTTATAGCGAATACAGTTTAGCTCGTAAAAAGCTTTTGCTACAGGCTGCAAAATTTTTAGTGGTTCCGTAACTTGAATCATCCGGTGTCCATAGCGCTCCAGGATGGATGTTGCAGGTTCCAGGCACTATCTGTGGCTTTTAAAAAAAAAGTTAACTTGTCTGTGATTAAAAGACTTAAAAGGTGCTGTCATGGGGGTTATTGGCAATGGCTGGGAAGCTTAGGAGGCCAGTTTAAAAGACCGATTGCCCCAAGTTCCCTCACTTTAAGAGTACAGTTTCCCTGATTTAGAGCGATGCTGATATACAGTATAAAAATTGTAGAGCAGCAACAGCAGCTCCCAAGTAGAGAAGCGTATCTGGCTAGTGAGAGACAAACAGAAAACATATGGGCAGTAAAATAACATTTGCTGATAATAGTCCTACTTGTGTCTCACTCTCCCAGACCCAAATGCATTGGAAGATTTGGTGTGGAGGCACTTGCGTTGCTCTGGATCGGGTGGCTGAATGAAAGCCTGGTCTCTGTTTTTTGTATGGTAAAAGGTAGTAGGACCAAAAGGGAGTGGGGGGGAGAAGAGAGATGTTTCAATGAGGAGCTGAATGGTACAACTTTTCTCATGTGAGTCACACTGCAGAGAAGAAGATAACCCAATGTCTATCTTCACTGGTGATACAGGAGCTCAGGCAGGTTTTGTTTCTCAAGTCTAAGGCCTAAGTCCTGTATTAGAATAAAGTGATCTATGGGTAAAATGCTATGGGAGAGGGCAGACCTGCATACCTTCCTAGCTCTTCCCAGAGGTCCAGCTGCATTTTTTGTGCTAGGCATAGTGGTCGTGCAGCCTCAGTATGATCAAATAGCAGGCTTCCTCTGGAGTTGAAAGAGAAATGATACTCCCATGGATTGGCTGGATGACTCAACTTGTTCCATGGCTTCACCACAGTGTCTTCTCGGAGAAGAGGGAGATGGGACCATAGGCTGCAAGACCACCTCTTTCAGCAGCATCTTATGCCTAAATAATTTTAATAGTCCAACCAGAAGTGCATCTTAACAGTGTCTAAATATTGCTCATCCTCTACTGAGGTCTTCATCCTTTGTTTCTGACTGGCCAACTGTACTGCTTTGCTGTCATTTTAGATCAGCAAAACCAGGGTGGTTGATTTGAGCATCTAGTATGCAAATGAGATGACCTTTTCACTGTGATTACATTTTTTTATTAATGTATAAATCATGGATATTTCACCATTAACTCAAGCCCTTCTGTGAAATATGAGAATGCTGTGTAGCATTTTAATCTTTTCTCCAGTCTGTCCAATCTCTCTTCCTTCACAGTGACAATACAGCAGCAAACCCCTAAACAAGTGGCAGTCTCTTCAGGCGAGTCATAGGGCTTACTGCAAAGGCAAAATTTAACAAGCAAAGCTGACTACCATAGATTTAAGCCATTTTTGCATGCACTGCCTCTTGAATTCTTTCTTTAGTCACCTGACAGTCTATCTGAGATAGAGTCTATCTAATCCCTGAAGCGCCAGGGTCTTCAGCACCATGCCTGGTCCTCAAACTCTTCCATGTAAAGAGCTTTGAGGGACAGTTCTGCTGGAGCCTCCTGCTGTAACAGAGGATGCTGCTGCCTCCTGTTAGGACTTAAAGAGCACAAGGAAGTGTCTCAAAATGCTCTCAAATAAGAGAAGCCACCACAACAGATAAACACACATGGCAAACAGGAAGGCGTTAATTCCAAGGCCTAAACAGAGGTGAAGGTTTGGAATTAGCACACTGGACAGAATTGCACTGTGCAGACTGTGAGAAAGTGTAGACTGGCAACAATAGGAAGCCAGGCCTGATAAGGCATATCTGGATAATCTATCCAGAAAGAAATTCCCACCTGCAGACTGTAAGCACACCCGACAAAACTCCAGCCATTGCAAGCTGTGGAAAAGGGAAGCAAGTCCTTATACACATGCCAGCCCACACTGTGGGAACAGCATCTACCAACATGAATACCTGGGGCTTGGGCTGTATAAATTTGGTACCTCAGAAGCATGATTTTGGGACCCCCACCACCGAACCAACCAGGGTGAGTGAAGAAGGACTGGTGCGACATGGCAGGGATCCATGTGATAGTGATATATTTACACGATCGCTGTCTTTCTCTCACTCTCCTTCTCCGCTCCCACTTCTTCTCTCTCTTTCTCTCTCTACCTCATATTTACTGTTAAATAAAATCTGTAATATTGACTTCGGGGCATGGTCTCGTTTGCACCTTAATTCGGGCAGGGGGATCTTTTAATAACCAGATCCTAACACCTCCATGTATCCATGCTGGCTCTATGCTGGAGGCTGCCATCCTGCAGCAAGGCTGGTGACGCAGGCTGCGTGTCTGGGCTTTGCCTCTGAGGGTCGAAGCCTCCTGTGAATTATCAATAAAGATGTGCTGATGCCAAGGCAGCAGCAAAAGAACTGGAGCAGCAAGACAAGGATCCACGTGCCCTGCTGTCAGGTTTTGCTTGGCACTGTCCTCAGCAAAGAGTCAATACAGATGTCTGGGGATGGGAGTACTTTGTGGTGGAAAGGCAAAAGAGCCACGAACCTCCCTGTTTTGTTACAGGGACCTTTGAAGTGGTCTTTGGAAAGTGGTCTACAGCACTTTCTGCAGTAATATCCTGCAGCAGCTGGGCTTCCTGCTCTTCAGCTAAGGCTGAAATCTAATTCCAGGTGCTTCTACTGTGGCAGTTGGGGTTAAAAAGAAACATTCTCTGTGACTTATAATAATCAGCTTGATTAAGTTTGGGTTGAAAACAACAGGAATGTTCCCTTTAAAGCTGAAGAAGATGATTTGTTTTGGAAAACATTTTTAAAGCTTCCCATTAAGGGAGGGGAAAAAAAGGCAGTCTTGTAAACTATCTACTACAAAGTTCTTTAAATAGCACAATCTATCTCTCCTCTTAAATTAGTGGTCAGCTTAAAAGTAATTCATCAAAACCAGTAGATTTACATAAGTATGTAGTTTAAGAAAGAGGAAAACTAGTCCAGAGTTTCTGAGAATACGTCAAGTTTAAGACAAATCTGAATGGTTTAAAATCAACCACAAACTTATTAAGTTTCTAGTATTTAGGGGTTTGGAGTTTTGTTTGGGTTTTTTTTTTTTTTGAATATCTCAACTGGAAAAGAGAGATTCTGTAGAATCTGCTGTGGATATTACATTCTAGAAAAAATGTACAAGTTATTTTTATGAATGTTATGTGAATGTTACTGGAACTGACAGGGATGCTGATTTCTTGCTCAAGGATTAATAGGAATAAAGATGTCTCTAGAAACTAATAATTAGTGTGCTTTTGTGTATGATGAAGAAGAGAAAGTATCTAATGGCATAGGTGTGATTCTTCAGATAAAGATTTTTTGATACCTGATTTTATTTTAATCTGACCTAGTGGTCAGAACCTCTGTTACTTTTTCTTAGGACTTACATGTTTTCCTAGTATGAGTTTTTCCTTGAAGTTGAATGTTTGTTACTACCTTTTCTTTTTAATTAGAATACTCATGTGCAGTTGCATAACAAAACATCCAAAGTTATTTTAATGTTTCCTACTGGTTTACATGAATTATTTTTTTTATTTGCCCTTGACTTGTAATGAGCCTATGAGCTACAAGCTATCTTTGTGCCCGTGGGCAGATTCTGATGCTAAAAGTAAAAGCTGACAGTTGTGGCCAGAGGGGGCTTTTCAATGCAATACAGTGTGGCTTTGCCAATAATTTTAATTTTCTAAGCAGACTTTAAGGGGAGGAGGGGGGAGCTTTCATTGTTTTGTCAAAAATTTAATGAAGGCATTTCTTTTTTATTCTTCTTCCTTTGCATTTGAAATATTTTGGGCATTTGTGGGAACATTGTGAAAATAAATCTGCAGTATTTAGACAGATGTAGTACAGAATGATTTCCTCATCTGAATTCAATGGCTGCCTGCCTTGCATGGATGGCAGTTCTCGTAGTGCAAAACTCCAGAAGTAAACTGTAATACTAAAAAAAAAAAAAGGAGCAATTTCAAGGAGTAGGTACTTGACAATATTCAGCTTTTCTGGAATTCTATATAAGCATATATAATGAATATGAATACTACATTTTAAAAGAAGCAATTTTAATATGCTTGCAACAGTGCACCTGTTAAGCAGAGCTCAAGAAATACTTCATGATAGTTAACGAGCATCTCAGTCTTACTACAAGTATTCTAGGTGAGGAAGGAATAAAACACAAGAAAAACATTATTTGAGGGATGAGTCTCAGTTGATTAATGTCACCATGGATTTTTCTTTTATTCCAAGTCACAAGCTGGAAAATCCATGAGGAGATTGGAATATGGAAATCAGTAGTTTCCTGCACACTTACTGTTAAGGCTGGTAGTTAGACATTAGTTCTTTAACTTTTTCTCAGTTCTGTCAAACTGCAATAGGTATGAAAGCAAGGGACATTTGTTTTTCTGAAATGATAAGTGCAGCACCTCAATGATAATTAAGTTTTATAGGCTCAGGTCTCATTAGATACATTGTTTTGATTTTTTTCTTATTTATGTTCCTGAAGCAGCAGACAACAGTAAAATTTCATCATTATGAGTTAGCATATGTGCTTGCTCTTAAAGTCTAGAAGTTCATGGTTAGTACTGAAGATTAATAGTGCCATACAGTCCTGAAAAGTAGAACATCTTGTCAGCTGATACAGGAACTACAGGGAACGTCACACTGCTTTTTGGAAATCCTTTCACTTTCTAGTCTCTGATGCTGTAGGGAGCAAGAGCCCACATCCTAATATGTGTAATTAAAAAAGCCAAAGGGTTGAAGGTGATTTGGAGGTGGAGTACTTGCTGTGCTTGCCGTAGGAGAGTTCGGGTGGGAGACTGCACTGGCCAAAAAGGTCTCTTCCTTTGTTCAGCCACCCTTCTCCCTTGAAGTGTTTCCTGAGTGCTTTCTCCAGCTGTCTGTCTTTATACTTAAATTTCTCTCTACATCTTCAAAAGCTGTGGTGTTTAGTATTTGGGAACAATTTTAAAGTGGCGTGACATTGACTTAGACAGTAACCTTGGAGAACTTGGAGGAACAGGATTTTTAGAGTAGGATGCTAAGAATGACTTAAAAAAATGCAGAGCAGTGTTCATAGTTCAGAGCAATTGTGCCTGAGAACTTCCCAGTAAAAATGTTGAGATGCGAATGGGCTTTTTCAGTAATGCAAGAATTCTGCTATGTACTAAAGGCTTTGATTTTTAAGAAAACAAAACAAAACCAAGAAAACCTTGGCTTTATGTAATCTGTTGTGCAGCCTTTATCTTTTGATCGATGCTGTTGAACAGCTTGGTATGAAATACTGGTTTTTGACACCTACTTAAGTTTGTCATCTCCCATGGTGCAGCCTTTGCTCTTACAAGGATACTATCAAGCATACAGGAGAATAGCATGTGGATTAAAAGTATCTCGCTAAAGTAAGTAGAAGGCTAGTTCGAAGTCATTGGGTTGTCTTTACTGAAACACTGCCTCCTTAAGTGTTTTAATTTGTCACAGTTTATTTGTCATACTGTTTGACTTTGTATCATTGGTCAGGGTGGCTTGTGTCCTGTGAATCTGAAGGGCTGATCTAAAAAAACTTTTGTATTGTGCATCTGGGAAGGAAAGCTGTGGGATCAGATAGCTCTGAACAGAGCCACAGGTACTCGGCTGCTGCCCACCCGTGGGTGTGATGATAGAGGTAGGAGCACGGGCAGCCCCCAGGCATGGTGGCATTTGTGTGCCATGGAAGGGGAGGCAGTGGGTTTACGAGGCACAGTGTGCTGCCGGTTCTATCAAGCAAGACTAATCTATATCTAAGGAGATTAGACCTGTGCTCCACCCTTGCACTGGGAATGAAGGCTCAATAGCAATCTTCAAAGTCTTGAGTGACTTGAGATGCATTTCTTAAAAGTGCATTTTAAAAAAGAATAAAAAACAGATGTCAAAGCTGATCTCTATATCTAAGAAGAATCTAGCTATAGGATAAGCTTCCAGAGACTATCTCAAGTAGAATAGCCTTTAGAGAAGAAAAATAAGTATTTTCAAAGAGCAACTTGTTTGTTTCACCCATAAGAGACAATGTAAAAAACCCTCATGTGAAGTCTTTTTATATATTTGACTGAAAAAGTCCATTGTAAAGATAAAGAAGTAAGAAAAATGGGGGAGTCCTTCTCACCTCGGCAGAGGCTTGGAGTTGAAATACTCACAGAAGACAGATTTTGGAAACTGCTAACCTTTTGCTGTCAGTATTTTCATCATGGAGAAAGTTGAGGATAGTTGTTTAACCTTTTATTTTCTTTTTCCTCTTCTGCCCCTCTCTTTTTTTTAGTCTATATTAATCTAGTGTTAAGCTTTGGAGAAGGGAGATTTTTGTTGCTACTAGGTGCTGTCTGTTCTTTGATAACAGCTCCTGCTTTTTAGTCTTTATTTTCTGTGACTTAAAAAAAAGAATCCAGTGAGTGAATTCTGAGAGAGACCATAATGTGCACATGCATCAGACTTCTCTTTGAATGCTACAGATACTGAGGCTATTTAAAACAAATGACTTAAGAGGTGTGGCAGTGAGCTGATGGCCCTTATCTCTAGGCCTCACCTCAGTGTCAGATCCGACGGGACTTGGGCGTGCAGAACGTGTTCCATATGCCCAGCCACCGTCCTGCTGCAGCTACGTCGAGGTCACATGCTGAAGGCACCTCTGGTCATCTCCTGGCAGCTCCCAGGATGGTAACAGCAGGAAGTGTCTGGTTTATTTTGGTCCAGTGACTTTGGCCACAGAGCAGAGATAGGAACTTAAAAGGACTGCATGCCTCCAAGAGCCTGTGGTGGGTGTGATTTAAGAAGTTATCTGCAGGTGACAAGATTTTCCGTAAACTTCAGCATATGGATTTTGGCTGTACTTTCTGCTATGTCTGTTATTAGTTGGTAGTCATTATTGTTTCAGGCATTAAGTAAAGTTAAAGTGTAGAAGTGAAATTTTCAGTTGAAAGTGAAGCAAAAATAAGGACATCAAGGGAAAGAAGCAGTGCAGATTTAAATGCCGAATACTTTTAAAAGCAGTGAGTAGCTGAGCACGTTTTTCTGGGCATCCTTTACAGCTAAAAGAGGAAGAACTGGGGTCAAATCCTGCCATGCTGGATGAAGTTCTCTTTTGTTTCTCCACTGGCACAGTCTGTAAGACACAACAATCAAACATGCAAAGGTGACCCAAAAAATACTGTTAAAAGAAATAACTTTTAAGTAGAAAAAAAGTCATACCAATGTGAGCAAAAGTCTCATGCTTCCCATTTGTTTGCTTTCTATGTAAAATAATGTAGATATAGTAATTTAAAGTTACCTGACAATAAATAAAAAGAATCTTTGGTCCTTAGGTGGTTAGACCTGACATGCAGTCATCTGTGTCCTTTGACTACTAAATTAACCCAACTATTAGAATGCCTAAAGAAAATACTTAAAGGGAGGAAAGCACTACACCAAGGGTACAGCACCCTGGAATTTGTTACTTTTTATGTACTAATATCAGGAATTGTGACAGTTCTGGTAGTGGGATTGAACTTTTTAGCAATTTCAGACAACTGACATTTTTACATGTGTTGGATTTTTTGTTTTTACAGATCCAAGTTACTGCTGAAAGACAAGGGAATTGGATGGGCCTTATCATGTGGCTTCTCATATGAGCTGAATTGATTCTGTAGAGCCTGCCTTGATATTCCATGCCTTAAAAAAAAGGCTCCACTCTCCACTTCTCAGTGCTAGACCTGTGAACCACTGGCAAATGTGCTTCAGAGGTTTGATATAGAATTAATACTTGAGACGATTAATGTGCCATTGCATTCAATCCAACTTGGTTGTCCTTCATCTTTTGCACTCCCTGAGAGCAAAGGGACTGAAGCTGGCCCACTTACTTGCCAGCTGAAGTCTAAAGAGGGACGTGGTCAAGAAGGAAAGTTGAGAGGAGGATGTCAGGGTTTAAAGCTCTTTCATATTTTTCCAGACCAAATTTTGTTAGGAAGGACCTTTGTGGTGATGCTTTTTTTGATTGCAAAGCTCTTGGACGATGACAAACCTTGGGTCAGTGCAACCTATCATTATTGCCATTTGTGGTCTAACCATTGTGCGGTACGCATATTTTGTGATTTTGTCTATAATCTTCTGGCAGGATAGGGCTGTTGAAATGCCACGTAAAGTTTATTCCATCCTTTTTCCTAGTTAGCTGAATTTTCTTCAAAAAGCGGGTTTTGCTTTGTGGCAAACCTTGGAAGACATTCTCTAGGGTTTTCTGTATGTAAGAACTAATGACAGTGTTATAAAAATATCCCCGAACTTCTTTGATTGAGTCATCTTACTCTGCTCCTCATTTGTTTTTAGAGCAGTTGCACGTAGGCTGAATTGACCTTTCTGACTTAAATTTGCACCATGCAACAAGAGGCTCTGGCGTTACTGTAAGAGCTCTCAAATCTGTCTTCCCTATGCTCCCACTATATTCTTACCCTGCTGAAAACAGGACCCAGCCCTGCCCCTCTGCATGTTTTCATCCTGCTTTCCTGAGTGCAGACCCCAGCATTGCTTTTGCCACAGTTCCTGCTGCTTTCCTCCTCTTCTGTATCCCAAACCTGCCAAACCAGAAAGACCTCATCTTTCCAAGTGCATACCTCAGTACCCAAATGCACCTTTGCCTTCAGCATTGTTGGAACAGTACTCTCCTGCGGGAACAGGTTACCATTGTCACTTAGCAGCTGAGAACCTCCTCGTTCATATGCTTAAGTGCTGGCACATCCAGAAGGTGGAAAACTGAGCGCTTCCATCCATTGTTAGCATATGCCAAAAACATTTGTAGGTGTAAGGTACGTATTTCTAGTGCTATTAATTTGAGCTAGATCACACAAACAGATCTACCTTCCCATCTCTTGTAGACAGCCCTGTCATGTGTGTAATGTTGGAATTTGGGCATCAGGCCCGTGAGAGGTTTGTGTGCTGAGAACCGATCATCTCATAAGACTCACAGTGGAACAGGGACTGGTTTTAGTTCTTTCTCAAGAGTTGTATTTAAATGATATGTGGAATAGTGGAATTATTCTTAACAAGACATGATGTGCATTCTTGAATGTGTAATGAAAGACCAGAAGTGCAGGGATTACACGGCAAAGAGGCATAAATGGTTCTGTGGGAATAATGAGACGTTATGCTGCAGTTTTCTCCTGCTCTCTTGGGATGCAGTGCAAGACCAAAGTTAACTTATTTTCTCATAAACTCTATAATCTAGCAAGTTACTTAAATGTTTGTGGTTTTGCTCTGTAGGATGCCATTCCCCAGGATGGCAGTACTGAAAGGGCTATGCTCATTCTTAAAGTGAGATTACAGGGTGGGGAGAGGTGGTGTCAGTTTGAAAACGGACAGGGAAATTCACTCTCCACTTTCAATTTTGTGACAATGATAGGCTAACTAGACTTTGAAGTCAGACTACATTTTAAGTTGGTGATTTTGCTGGGGAAGGAAACTGTGACTTGTTGATTATACTACAAAGATAACTAACACGACCAAGATACTACAAGTTTTGAAAAGTTTTTAGGTAAATGCTGTACCTTTTTACAGTACAAATGAGGTGCAGAAGTCCAGCCACCTTCCTGCTCAGTACAAACCTGATGTTTTAATAAATCTGGGTTTGGCTTTGCTGTTGAAGTCTCTTCTAATGGGCTAGAAGGACTTGGGCAGCAACTGTGGGGTGAAGGCCTGAGCACCAGCCCATGGGGGTGCATTGGCAGAGTCCCAGGAACAGGCGGTTGCATTTCGGCTACTTGCTGTCGCAGCAGCTGGACACGTTTAGCTGGATACTCTCCCTCTGTCCTTCTTTAAAAAAAAAAAACAACACAGACCACTCAGATTGCAACTAGGAAAAAAGTTAATGAGCTCATATGTTAGGAATGAATAAATGTCCAGAAGAAGTTTATACTTACAGATATTTTGAGCATCGGTAGCTTGCAGGGCTACTTGCCAGGAAGGGACCTCTTGGTCAAATGCCAAGACTAAAGTGTTAGAAAATGAGTCAGTTTATCTCTTCACCATTTGTCATGCTCATTGAACATGTAGGTTTATTTTTTTTTTCTATTAACTGCCTTGCAAGACCCCTGTCCTCTCATATTTTTCCATTCCCAACCCCCCTGGCTCCTTCTCAGCAGTTGTGGGTTTTTCTTTTATTTGTGGACTAAAAGGGTGCTAGAGGATTTTTAAACAGCTTCAATTAAAAAAAAAAAAAAAATCTGGATAATTGCATTTAATTAATGGAAGAATAATACATGTACTGTAAACAAGGAGTTCTTTCAAGATAAATCTTGTCAGTAGCTACAAAAATGATACTGAAGGAAATCCACTCTCTTAAGGCCCAGCGTGGGAGGGTTATCTGTTGGTAGAACACAGAAGGTGAGTTACAGAATATGTTAACAGTTTATCTTCGTGTCCTTTCTGGTTTGTAAGCTGGCTAACCAAAATGTACAGAGAAAGTTTTTGCTTAACCCTTTCAACGAAGTGTTACCTGAGAATGAGACATGTATAAACACTTTTTTTTTCCTTTGTGCAGGTGGGCTAAAGACGAAAGGTGTGTTAGGTTGTACGCAGTTTTAGGAACATGCGTTGATCAATGTACATACCTAATTGTCTCTTTCATGTTTTTGTTGCATGACAACTAAAAATTTGCAAACAAACACAATTTCTTTCACAATAAAATATAATTTTCTTAAAACTAATTCCTAACTAATGATGAAAAATAAGGATTCGTGTTGAATTTCTTTTATTATTTGTCACAGTTATATTAATTTGAGAAATGAGAGAAGGTGTAATTTCTTTAATGCCTTGTATTTAAAAAACTGTTCAAGAGGTGTTTTATTTTGTTTTTGAATTGAATCTTGTTTGGATTCCATGATGGTCATTTTGACATCAAACTGTGCTTTGCACATTTACGTCAGCTGTTTGGACCTAGGTTAAAGCTTCCTACCTTTCATGAAGTTTTGAGCTTTTGATTGTTTTAAGGCAGGGGCTTAGTACCCAAAAAGGAGGTGGCCAAAATGTTGTGCTATGTCAAATTGGAATAACTCTTTCTTAAATTTCTTTTTCAGAGAGCAAACTTGAAATACGTAATGTTAGCTCAGGAGAACAAGGATCTATTTGACTGAAGACCCTCCCTCCATGCTTTCTTCTGTTTTCCATTGCAAATCAGATAATCTCATTTCTGATGCTGCTCAGACTTCCATAACATAAATCTGAGTAGACTAAATGTTCAACTGCATCTAATGACTTATGTGTACTTTTGAACTGACTGCATAAATTATATAGTAGAAGATTCACGCACAAAATATACAAATACTGAGTAGCAGTAAATGGGGTTTGTGGATGGAATTCACTCCATGCAGATGGCCCATTTAAGATGCTTCTACTTGACAACCTCTGCCAGAGGTACATTTGTGGGAGGAGAGAAGGTAGTAAAAGGATGAAATGTAATCCTGGTGCTGTCTAAGAGGACAGAGGCTGTAAATAAGCATTTTACTTGACAGCCTGTCCAGGATTTGTCGATCAATTAGCTTGAGTGCATATCTTTCTTGTAGTTTTGCATTTGTTTTGGAGGTTACAAATAAACATTACTTGATAGAAAGAAAAGTAAGATAATGTGAGTTTTTCTTAAGAACTTGCTTGTTAAAAGCGGGCAGCAGTCAAATTAAGGATTGATCTTAAGGGTAGTCTGAGTGCCATCCCTCAAAACAGGGTAAAATCTAATTGCTATCTGGAGCCAAAGGACACTGTATTGAATAAAGATTTGAAATTAGACTCTAGGAAAGGAAATGTAAATTTTGTGTACTGTGCCTAAATTACAGGGAAAAGTCAGAGGGGATGGTCTGGGCAGGCTGAGGGCAGGGCTGTTGGGGAGCCCTTTGGGACAGCACCCTATCATAAAACTGACAGGCAAAAATGATTACCTTGTTTAAATAAAATTGACCTTAGAAATATTTTTTTTTCTTTAGGAAAAAGCATCATATAAATCTGACATTATTTGGGACCCTTATTTATATTTACTGCTATTAAGAGATAAGTATCACATTTAGAGGAAAGTAATGATGCTTTTCTCCTTCTAAACATAATTACTGTAAGAAGCAAACATCAAAGGTCAGTGTTACCAGAGCACTCTTTAGTATCTTCAGACAAGCTATTACCAGTTAGGAGGCTATATACAATACCTAAGGGGTGGCTTTTTTAAAAAGAACCCCTTAGGGTAGATGGAAAGCTTACAAAAGGTATTGTAATGGCCTTTTATCTGAAATTGGAGACTTTCTCAAGCATAGTAATATCTCATAGAATGGGACTCATTCTAGACGTTTAATTGAAAGCCGTGCTATGTGCAGGACTGAGACAGAGTATTAACAAAAAGTCAACAGAGGATGTTGTATTCTGGTCTCACCTTAAAGTCAGTGTCTGTGTGTGTATTCTGGAAAACCTGTCTGTAAAAATGGCATTGTACTTTCCAATGTATTGTTCAGCAGTGAGATCTACATCAAATATGCTTACTCTGCAAGTTTAATTATGTTCTCTCTAATTGCTAGTCTTGCAATTTTAGTCTGAGAACCACAGACCCTTTCAAAGACTAGATATAAATTTGCTCTCCTGGGGCATCGATGTTGCTAATCTTGAACCGTAGCAGATACTAATCCTTGCTCTTGGAGAGTCGCATACAGGCTTTCATGAGTGAAACACAGCCAGAAACCTGATCTTTTTCTTTTCCTGTTATAGCTTTTTGAAACCAGTGTTAGTTAGAAAGCCAATATGAGGAAATTCCTACATAGAATTACATGAACTTCTGGGATTTAAGTCTTTCTGTCATGTGCCCTATCTTACACTTGTTTGGCATATGCATAAATATGCAGGTTCAGCAACCCTGCTGTTCTGCCTCTGCCCTGTTCAGTGCTGTCTCTGGAAAGTGGTTCATAAAACAGTTTTATGGATACTTTTCAGATATTGATGTAATTCTTACTCAACACCTTGAAAAAGGGACAAAAAGGATGATGTTCATTTCTCTCACCTCTTTGTGGTAAGTTGTTCATCCCTGGACTATGTCAGAGTATTCCCTTCAGATCCTTCTGGAGAAGGAGCTGGGGTATTTGGTTTTTTATGGGTTTGTTGTTGTTTTTTTATTCAAAAGTTTGCAGTTTTTTTTATGTTTGAGAAGGATTCTGTAAGGGTTCTTATTTTGCTATTCTTGTTTATGGTTTTTATTCAAAAAAATAATCTCTTATTCATGTGACCAGTGATAGTGCTTTCTAAATCCATGTTTTATAATTCCTGCTGTACCAGTAAAGCCCATGTGGAAAACCACGAGAATTCCAGAGAAAAAAAACAAATCTGCAGGTGAACAACTCACGTAGGTTGCAAAGAGCTGTTCCCACTTGAAAGGCTGTTTTTCTCCAGAGGTGGTTCAAGGTTTTGGAAGTTAAGAGAGTCAGGGGAAGTGCTACTTCTTTAAACATAAGTGCGTGGTGAGTGATTCTTATTAAAGACTCTTATTCTGCTTCCACTGTTCTTATCTAGACAGGCTGGTGCACTTGTGCTACCCTCATGGGTCATGCAGCTTTACAGAACTCCTCCTCCTCCCTAATCTGTGTCCTTCAAATACTTTGCAGATAATATCATGCCTTCCTCAGTTGTTGCTTAGCCAAGATACAGACTATATTCAGCTCTTTAATCATCCAGTATTAATTGCTCTTGCCAGGCTGCTTCTTGGGTTTGTTGCTTAATTTCTTCTGTTTGTCTTTGTTCTTCTCTCTTAGACTTGGACAAACAAAGGGTTTGGAGTGCTAGTTAGGGAAGATAATAGTATATATTAAACCTTTATCACTAATGATCCTACTTTCAGTCTTTTTGGATGATGTAGCTATGTGTTCCTTTTTTTTCCTGCTTTAAGTTGTTAGAAGGGGAAAGTCATCTCTAGTATTACTGGATTGACTTAAAAGGGAGCAGCAGCATCCTGTAGATGCAGTGAACATAAGGTGGGTTTTTTTGGTGGTGGGGAAATTGGTTTAAAGATGCATAGCAGCTTAGCCATACTCTGGTTGTAGGAGAGGTCATAGGTTTGTAGTCCTTTTGTGGCTGTATTTTCTTGACCTGGTAACCCTGAGTCACTTTGTGTGTTTGAATGGTGTTTTTAAAACAAAGATCAAGGAGCAGTTGACAGAAAGAAAGAAAGGAGTTGTTACAAATATGCAAATGATGACAACTCTTATTCTAGTGAGAACTGGTATAATTTTTACAGCAAGTTACTGAAGAAATATGTATGACTTACTGCCAGACATTTTATGTCAGACAATTAAAATTATTTAGCAAAGCTGGGTATCTGAAACAGAATCGGAAAGCAGATCAGTCTGGGGAATTGTCCCATCTGGCAACTATCTGCAAGAAATTATTGCAACCAAGAATGATTTTTTTTTCTTTTCCCCAAATTATACATGCTTTTCCAAATTTAACAGCTGTCCTTTAAGAAATATGTGGTTTGAGTTTCATTGCCCCCGCTGGGTGCAGGTAAGCACCATTGAGGAAAGACAGATCTCCAGACTGAAGCAAATAAAAGGATTATTGCCCTCCAGAATTGTTATCTGATAGGTAAAACCTCTCAGTCTCAGATTTTTTTCCGGTACAGTGGATTTTTTAAAAAAAAAGTCTAAAGGCAGAATAAAACAACAAATATAACAGGATTTGAAATGCATTGAGTAATCATGACTGCCTTGTCTCTAGAGCGAGCTGCCTTGTATCAGTTCTGTATCTCACTTGTAATGAAGATAGCTATTAAATTACTATGTTTGCTGTTTCTTGTTTGCATGTTTTGGAAGGTCTACTGGAGGTGTATTAACAGGTTATGTTATCAGGACATTTAAGTTTGTTAGATGGAGAGGTACATGTCCTCTTTAAAATATTTTAGGGCTCCACAAAAAGGAAAAAAAAATCCAACAGCTGCTTGCTTTCATCTGTTCCTAGCTCTTTTTGGGTGTCCTGATGAAAGAGATGATGACTTTGCTTATTTTTCCCCCCTCTGGAAACTGGGGGGGGAGAAAGTTGTCATTCCAGATATTCTTTATGAATATGTAACTTTTATCCTGAAATTAATTCCCCTTTCCAAATTCTGTGTTTCCTTTCTTGTGGCCTGCAACTGATACATGAGAATGTATAATCACTGACAGGTAGCTTTCTCTCTGACAAGCTTCATTGGGTGGTGTAGTACTTTACAACCCTGTTGATAGTACAGTTTTAAATGTTGTGTTCATCATTAAAGAATTATTGTTTTTTAACGTAAATCAGCAGATACCACAGTTTATTGGAAATATTTTCCCCTATGCCTGGAACAAACTTACTTGGATGTTAGATGCTAGATACTTATTTAGTAATTAAATGATACTGTTTAACAGAGAATATTCAGGATATCGAAGATTTATTTGCAAGCACACCCGTTTTCTTTACATGGGAAATATTTTTAATATGCAATTCATTTGCCATGTTTTGGCTTTCTCTAGCATGATTATTTCCTTTTGTAAATGATGAACATTGTATTGTATCTGCTACCACATGTAGAGTAGAACAATCCCTTATAGTAAGAAGATGACTGGTTGGATTTAAATTTATTTCATCCATAAACATTGGCTTCTGTATAATTGTGTATGTTCATACATGAAAGAATCAATACTCAAGGAAATTATTTATATTATAGAAGGTAAAAACCCCCCTGATAAGTGTGAACCCCATGAATCAGTATTGTTTCTCGGGAAGTTTGTATTTTAAGTTAAATATTTTCAAAATGAGAATTTTTGTTTACTCTTTTTATAAAAATCATGGGCGGATCACTTCAGCTCTATGCTAACAGCACAGAGGTGGTGTCATGCACAAGGAACTGAAGAACCATAAAGACAGAAACCTTCAACAGAAGTTTAAAATAAGCCACTGTGTTACAAAGACTGAATTCTAGTCTACATAACTGGTATACCTAACAGCATGACAGTCGCTTACTTCATGAAATAAAAACTCTGATACGCTTTAAGAAACCTCAAGGAAATAGTACTTTAAGCTAGAGAAGGACCTTTCTGGAATCCTAATTCTTTTCCTATAAAACAGCAGTGCAATTTTAGAAGTAGTTTATTGTGTTCTGTTCTTGTTCTCATGCTGGTGGAAGTCATGCTTAATTTTGGCCAAAATGAAAATACTTCCTTTTTTTTTTTTTCTGCATACTTTTAATTCTGAAATGAGCACCAGAGAGAACCACATGTTATGCAGTATATTTCTCAACGTCAGTCAAAACACAATGTTTCTGCCCTAGCTGTCCCTTCAGCACATACCAACTGTACTGTGCCTGGTCACATGAGGAATTTTAGCTGTTGTGGTGGAGCTGTGGGACACTTTAATTGTGACCCAGGATTTATACTGTACTCTGCAGTAGTGTGAAAACATTATTCAGTGGAGTCCTATACTCATCAAGAAACGTGTACTGCAATGTGAATTCTGCTCTGAAGGCAACGATACCTTGCCTTTCTGAAAAGAGGCTTTGCATGTCTCTGGTAGTATAATTATTCAGAAATGAAGAAAAGGAACAAAAAGGCAACCGTTCAATTCACCATGTCCCAAGGTTTTGAAATAATGTATTTTTAAATGCCTTTAATGTTACATTTTAGATTTTTTCTAGTTTTAAGTTGGAATAGATTCCAAAGCAGAGAAGTTTGCATGGTTCAGTAGTCGTCATTATGTCCTTAATAAAAACTTGAGATGAGCGTCTTTAAAACAATATTTGGGGTTGGATGAGTCCATCTGTATTTAATTTTGCCTTTAATGTAACTGTGGTGGCAAACTCCTTTGCGTAATATTTATTGCTATTTAACTATCCTTGACACGAGAGGTAATGTTTTAAAAATGGATCTGGTATCCAGCTCTTGGATCTTGGTTCTATGACTGCATAAACACCTGCAAGACATCTTGCTGTGCATAGGAGAAGTGCATATTTCCTTGTTCCCAGAAATGGAAATTTGCACTGGCTACAATTTTGCTCTTCAGAGCATTTTCACATTTTCTGCTGAAACCTTAGTATGCAAAGATAAACTAATACCACAAAAAACCTCCAACAACAAAACACCCCCACTGATAGCCTTTGTCAAACACTTAATTTAATCTACTTGAAATTAATTGTTTCCTAAAGAGAAGCCTTATAAAGCAAAGACTTAAGGGGATGGGAAACAACACCGATATTTCATTAAAAATTCTGATCTCCCATAGTGGTGTCATACTAGTGATGCACACGTTTTGCACTGCTGTAAAATGTTGCATCCCTTATTTTGTGTCAGTTTGGCATTGGTGCAGCTGCATTGGGGCACAAGTGCAAAAGAAAAGAATCTGATCGAGCAATTAAAAAGACCCTTTGTAGAGATGAGGTCTAAAACTAGTCTTCTCCATCCTGAATTTTTGTCACTGTTGTTCCTGTTGGTTGTTCGCTAAGTATAGGAGCAAAAAGGCTTTTATATCTGACTTAAGAATAGTTTCTAATAAGGTGGAACCAGTAACTGAGAATTAAGAACCTGGTATTTGGAAGAGCCAGGAGAAGAGTGGGTTTCCCATTTGAAGACATCTATTAACAGACCAAACCAAAGCACACAGTGCAGTGTTCCATCCATCTTTATCCCTGTTTCCAAATCAAGTTTCCCACAGATTTGCAAGTTTTCCTTTGGTAGACTGCTAAATAGATGACTGCATTGCTACATAAATAAAGAGAATTAAGACTTAAATTGTGGAAATGAATCCTATCTGGCATCTTTGTGTAGCATTAAAATTTCATTGACCACGACTGCTAAATTTTAGGACTGCTAAATTTAGGAGTCTTATTATACACAATTAAACTTTCAGCAACGTGAGGAAGCAGGATTTCATATTTAGTTTTCATAGTACAGGAGAAGGCAAAATGCTCTCAGGACTAGTACAGCATGTGTTGAAGCAATCTGAGTTTATCACAACAATTGATCTATTGTCAGCCAGCCAGGGTTTTCTTCATAATTAAGTTTACTTGCATAAGTAATGTTTAAAAAATGTTAAAATGATAGAGTAGAAAATAATGTGGATAAAATGAATGTTAAGGAAATCAAATTTGGTATTATCAAAGTCCTTTGCAAATACTGAAGTAGAAAATTGTGTGTAGCTTTGTTGGTCAAGCTTTTTATTTGTTCTTTCAGGGATAGTGTCATGTAGTCTATGATGCACCTTACATACTTTGTGGGTAGAAATACTGTATATACTATTTCAATAATATTTCTTCCAGGCAACTGTGGCACTTGGAATTTCTGAGAAAACATGGTACACTTTAGTCTGAACCTTATACTAACTGTTAGCACGCAGAGTGGTCTCAGCAGCAAATTGCCATTTCTGTGTTGTAGTGGTGTGGTTATATTGGGGGAGAGCAATTCTGGAGACAATTTTTCTTGTTTGGTGTATGTTTTTATTAGCAGTTTCCCTCCCCCTTGTCTTTTTATCTGCCCTGTATACTTCTCCAGTAAAAATGCATTTTACATGCGAATGATGATAATCAACCTTTGCAAATCCATTTGACTCAGTTTGAAAGGAGCAGAACTGGAATGATTGAGGAAAGAGGAACAGAATTCTTGACAAACTCATATTATGTGGTTCTTGATATGTTGTCTTTTTTTCCATATTTACATGTAAAGGAGGATAATGTAGGGGGGTATGGAAAACTACATGTCTTTCTGTGGTTAGGTTTAAAGAGACTCCAGTAATTTTATTTAAGATATCCATGTTTGACTAATCAATTCTTTGATTGAGAACTTATATTGCTTCTGAAAGCAATTCCATTTACTAACTTAACTCATTACCAGTATTTTTTCAAAAGAGGATTAGTTTTAATATACTGTGATACACTTAAATTGTTTTTTTATATGGTAAATTTCTTTGAAAAGTGCATTTAATAAGCCATTAGCATGGAAGACTAAAATAGTACATTAACAAAATGAATGTTTGACAAGCATGATTCTTTAAACATACATTGTTTTTTCTTTTCATATGATTGTAAAATTAAAAGTGCTCTTAGTGTAATTCAATTTCAACAAATAGTACTTTTAACCAGTTGAAAAATAATCACTTTTTCTTTCTACTAAGCAAATGAAATATTTTTACCAAGCAACTAGATTATTAGCTTAATGTGCATCAGTTATTTTGACTGACATGAGAGGAAAAAAGCTGTGTATGTTTTAATTAATATATTCAATCTGTTGTAACCAGAAAACCTCTAAAAGTCTATACAGTAAATCATATTGCATAAATTTTTTAATATAAAAACTATGATTTTTGTCTTAGTAGCATAAGTTTGTGGAAAAAGAATGATGTAGAGAGTCTGGGAAGGTAAGTCAGAACAGCTGAAAATTAAACACCGTGAGTGTTTAAGCTGTTCTTCATGACATTTTTGGAGAGGCTGAGTTGAAAGCTAGAGGCAGCAATATGTGTGGAAATGCAGGTTCCTGCAGGTAATGGGACCATACTGACATGGAGTCTAATCTGTGAATTTCCATCCAAACTGGATTTCAGTATTAGTAACTTAGCCTGAGATTTTATTTTGTTGTCACTACTTTGCACTTAAGGTGAACTACAGATAAAAATGAGTAGGTAGATGTGTGACTATTTATGTGTCACTTGACATCAGGAATAATAGTTAAACATTACAGAAAATACTCTTCCTAGAGTTAGTTTGGAAAAAGGAGCTTTTAAATCTAATGTTACAACAAACACATAGAATTACTTTAATGATTAAAAAGATAATTTTACATCTTTATTGCATTTAGTGGCGCACAAAAGAGTTTTTCATTTTCTATAAAATCAAGCAGGGAGTCCCAATACTGAAGTAGCATAGGAACCTCTTCTTTCTTGCATCCATTTGTAGTTGAGTGGATGTGTGGAGGCATCTGTGCTGTGCAGGTGGAAGGGCCCATTTGAACTCGCTTCCGGAGTTCTGGTACCTTATGTGGACATGGAAGAACCAAGTTGTACAAGACGGTGGTTTGGTGATCTGCCTGGTCCTGCTTAGGCTGTTTTTGTATCTGCCTGCTTATAGTAACATATTAGTATTTACATAATACGTTCACCGTCATCCTTGTCTATATAGATTTTAAACCACAATGGTGAAAATATGATAGAAAAATTTGCCTTATCTTTTGGAATGATAGGTCAGTATCTTTATACGTTTTGTTTATTTGTTTTGTGTTATTGTGGTTCAGTTCATTGGATCAGCAACATTTGCTGCTTTCGTGGAGTGAGAAGCTCACTTTCTTTCTTGTTAAGTTTTTGTGCATGCTTTTGTTCCTGCTTTAGTTGGTTTCTTTGATACCCTTGGTTTACCTCGTAATGTCTTGGTGGTTCATCTTGGATCAGCAGCAGAACTGCTTTATCATGCTTTTCTTTGGACAGATGCACAGCCCTTTGTGTGCTTGCCTTCCAACTTTCATCCCCCTCTTTTGTCTTTTTGGTGTGGAAATTGATCCCTCCTAAAGGGCATTGTCAAATTCAGCCAGGGATAAAAGGATACTCTCCCAAAGCTGGAGGAGAAAATCAACGGGCCCCTAAGGATGAGCCTATTTCAGCATGGCTGCATAGCTAAAATATTAAAGCTGGTGGCTCTGTGTGTGCCATCTTAAGAATTTGTCAGTGTGAATAACCCCCGACCCTCCGACTGTATGCAAAGCAAGGCCTGAATAACAGCTTTGTGCTGGAGGAACTTAACACACGGAGCAGGGCTAAAAGCCGGGTTTCATTGGTTATTTTGGACATTTAGCATTCAAGTCTCGTAAAAGAAAAGCTCGTTATGACTCAGTTCCGTTAATTAGACGTAAATTACTGTCTTTAGTGCCTTAACACAAAGGAAGGTAAGGGGAGTTCTGCTGGACCAGAGGGGACAGAAATTGTAATGAGATGAGGGCATAGGCTGGGAAAGGGTGGCTGAGCACAAGCCCCCATTGAGCTCAGGGGGCTCACGCTGAATTGTGCGTGTGCAAGGACTGAAGTCAGAATAATCACTTTTTAACTTCCACACAGATTTGTTGTGTTTCATTCCAAGATGACCAGTGTGGCTGACTCTAAATGATGTGTTGAACAGATGTAGTTCATCTAGTAAAGATTTTATCTACTGCGGAAAGCTTTAAGCAATCTCCGTTTTAAAAAGGCGATTAGCCTTTAATTCTTAAAAGTTCAAAGGGACATCTGAAGTTATTGCCTGACTTCTCATGGTCCTGGGATAGCCCTGGGCTTCTCATAGTATTTATCATCTCTTTATCATGTAGAGGCTAAAAATACTATGCTTATTACATATTGTCTAGCATACACTGTCCTGAAAATTCTGGTTTAGAAGCAGAATTGTAAAAGCATTACAGAAATAAATGAATAAACATGTATCTCTGTTCACAAAGAAGTAATAATTTGAGTTGAAGCTAAAAATCCCTGCATTAAATTCTTGTGGCTTTTTTCCATTGCTTGCAGAATTAACCATATATAAAATGTATGACTTAAAGGATGCTTTAATCCACTAAAAATTATGTCTAAAAAGCATTTTGCAGTTTTGCTTGTTGGTTGCTTCTAATTCAGAGCTGAAAGGATTGTTGTCCACAGTGTAAACATGGGAATGTTTATTGTCCACCTTGGGAATAAAGAGGAATAGCCACGCTCTTTCCTCTTCACTAGGATTTTGTCCAGTGGTAGCACTAAACAAGCCTCTGACTTTACAGTCGTTTTAGTTTTGGCCTCCTCTCTAGAGTTGAATTCAGAAGTCATGTATTAGCGTAACGTCCTGATGATCAGAGGCAAGACAATGGAGTAGTCAGTTTTGAGAGATGCAAAGAAATGTGAGTACTTAAAGCAGCATTTCATTTATTTTTGAATGTTAGTATCTAGTGAGGAAAAGCTAGTTGTAGGGAATTAGTGATGGGGCAGGCTCATCACTGGAAGATTAACGTGTTGAATAATTTTTATGTTACTGCATTGTTATCTGTCCAGCTGTTCAATGAATACTTTATAGAGCCAAACAGTAAATCTTTCTGTAACTTCTATGCTGTTTCTCTAAGAACAGTTTCCTGTTCTCCTGGTAATAATGTTGGTAAGCAACTAGACTGGTTATATATGGTGAAACTGGGATTTTTGGTCTTGCCTCCTGATGTTTAAACTCTGTGTTCAGCAAAAAAGCCATTGAAGTATTAATAAAGGCACAAAACAGCAGGTTGCTTAGCACCATTCAGAAGCCAACACAGCAAGGGGTGGAGGGTGAGGTAAGGGGAGGGCACAGATGGACTTGTAAGTAAATATCAGTGAAATGTAATTTCTGGTTACTTTTTAAAGAAAATGGAATAGAGTTTAAAACGTATAATGAAATGGTCATTTTGGGCAACTGACACCTAATATATTTCAAAATATATAAAAAGGGTTTGCCAGTTGGAATGTCGTATTTGAAATGCAGGAAACTCAAATGTGTTTCTGTGAAGGCTGTTAAAAGTATGATCTGCTCCACTCCCAGTAATTCCTTTTGCATTTATTTTTAATTGATATTCATTTTCTAACCCTTGAACTACCCTTGAAGTAACAACCTAAAAAGGACAGAAACAGTTTCACAAACTGTAATACTCCAGAGACAGATCAGACCCTCAGGCCCATACTTATCTGCAGGCATATTTGCTCTGTAAGTGCTAAAGGGTGACTCTGAAAGCAGCTGTCTTGCAGCTACGCTATTACAGAATTATAAAACCTAAACTTGTTCTGAGGTGTCCTAGAAAAGCAAAGCCATTTCTTTGAACAAAGTGAATTCTTTTGGTCTTATCTCAAACTGTTTGGCTTGTAAATCCCATTTTAGCCTCTTCAGTTACTTCAGCAAGTGGATAGGGAAACATTGCGTTCTTCACTACACAATCTTATTCATTAGGTGTGGTCACTGTAAATCATCGTCAGAGTGACAGTCTGTTAGTGACAGGATGGAATATACCATGTTTGCCTATGCAGCTGGAAGGTGTAACCATTACCACTCAAGGTCATCTCTGAATGAAGAAGGAATAGTGGATATTTATTGTAGTAGCAGTTTTTCCATGACCAGTGTTAAATGTTTCATTATCCAGATTGTGAGAATGTTTTCTACAGATGGAAAGCATTTTTTTTCTCATTGCAATACTGCTAGCTAAGAATAGCCTTATAGATATTACTGATGTGATTGTTTGTTGCAAGACAGAATTCTACACTGATTCTTTCTGCTCAATCAGTTTACCATATAGGCCATTTAGTAAAATGCTTATTAAATAAGAATTCTTATGAACTACATAAATAATTTGAGAATCAAATCCCGGAACAGCCCTAGGAGCCTTGCTGGAACAACCTGTGTGCTTCATGTCCCACCTTGGCATCATCTGATTCTAATCTAATACACTGGAGCACATAAAACATAAGCCTAGTTAAGTCTGTAGTTACCAGGTTTCTGCCTGTGGAAGGACCAGCCTGGTACTAACTCCTGTGTCCTGGCATGTTTTTCTCCTTCCTGTTAGTAAGTAGAAGAACGACTTCTGAAGAGGTTGAATCAAAGTAATTAGGAGTATGAATAGAATAAATGAAGAAGTACTTGAACATACAAGATTTCTTCCTTAGTCTCGAGGCAGGGACACCTGTCTCATACGTAACTAGGATGGACCTCCTTCCAAGCAATGAATCTTGTGCAGTTAGATAGTCTTTGAGAGTATGTGATCTCTTCTGCCAGCTTGTCTGAAGAGCTCAGCTTCCAGCTGCTAATTTTGCTCCTTTATGTCTGCATGCATACCTTACTTCAAATCTCAGACATTTTCAAAGAGAATAAATCCTCCTTCTCTAAAGAAATAAATGTCTTCCTTTAAGATTGGCTTTTATAAGACTAGGAGTGACAGACTGTATCTTTGTTAGCCAGTGTTCAGCAGCTGGTACTTTTTGGCCTCAAGTTGTGCCAGGGGAGGTTTGATTGGATATTAGGAAAAAATTCTTCACTGAAAGTGTTCTCAAGCATTGGAACAGGCTGCCCAGGGCAGTTGTCGAGTCACCATCCCTGGAGGTGTTTAAAAGACGTGTAGATGTCGCACTCAGAGACATGGTTGAGAGGTGGACTCAGCAGTGTCACATCAATGCTTGCGATTCAATGATCCTAAAGGTCTTTTATAACCTTAACAATTCTGTGCTTTTAAACCTGGATGGGTCCTAATTGGGAAGTGCCTTGTTATAGTTGCCTAAATTCATGTTTTGTTTGTTTGCTTGGACATTTTGAGAGAAATTGTGTCTTTTCAGTAGTTTCAGTGTTCATGTAAGGTCTTAGCAACACAGAGGGAAGAAATCTATCCAAAGATTCAGAAAATTAGAGAAAACTTTATGGCATCTTTTACCCATCATACTTGATTTCCCTTTATAATCTCAAGTCCCTTTTTTTTCCATAAATGTATGAATTGGAAACTACACACCATCTTCTAACTGATCTTTCTTCTCTGCCCTTTAGTTTTAATAGCTTCCTTGCCACCATAGAACTGTGAGGTTGTACCAAGAGAGAAGCAGAGCCTCTATGAAGTATAGTCAGTCCTCTCTGGGGAGTTGTTGCTTGCGTGCAGTGCTTGGCAACACAATGGTCTTAAAACTTCTTAAAACTTAGGTCTTAAAACTTCAGACTTACATTTGAGAGATATCTTACAGGTTGTGAAAAGCAGAGGAGAAGGTAGAGTTATCATCAGTCTGTTTCTATTTGAGCATCTGCAAGTTTGAGTGTGGGTTTATGGGGCACTTCATTGGGAGGGGAGCAAGAGCTGGTGGCACAGTGTGCTGCTGACTGCTGCGTCAGTCAGGAAGCTCAGTCAAATGGCAAGGAAGCATCCCTAGCCACACAATGAAACTAAATGCATCACAGGTTAAAGACAGTAGGAACATGATTTTTTTTTCTGATTCATTGTTCTAAGAATTGCGTTGTAATCTCTCCTTTTTAGTGTTAGCTCTTCTCTGCTTCCAGCTGGCACATCTTTTCGTATTAGGCCTTACGCCCTTGTTTTGCAATCTTCCACTGTTATTTCTGTTGCTGTTTCATACTTAGCTCATCACAGTTTTCTTCAATGGCCTATTAAAGCTTCCCTCTGGATTCTTCCTGCTTGGTTGGGCACTGCTCAACAGTTTATGGGAAGCTTTTTGTTTGTGCCCGCCAACTGCAACGCAGACTAGAGAAGACGTTAGTCCTTGTCGAGTGGCAGTGCTAATTGCGACCCACACTGGGGGTGGGTCAAGGCTATTTTGGATCCAGTGATAGGAGCCTTTGCTAGGCCACCTGGTATCCATTCAAGGTCGGATCTCGTTCGTGTATGAGTGCCCGAGGGGCAAGTTACAGATATCTAGCTGTAGCTCAGTGGAAGGATTATATCAGATCAGAGACTTTTGAGAGACCTGTCACCCTCAGACACTAATTCTCATGTAGACTATTTACCTGTAGGCAGTCTCAACCTCAGAACTGTAAACAAATATTTCAGTCATTTTTCCCTCTGGATATCTGTATGTATAAACCACTTCTGATCTGTACTGACTCATTCTCTCCTTTTCAGAAACGCTGCCTAAAAACAGGCTCGTTTCAGTCCAGTTAATCTTATAAAGGACAAATCTGCTTTACTGTAAGGTTATAATTTTTTACTAAGAAAAAACCCACCAAGAAACCACAAATACCACAAAAAAAAAAAGCTTTGTTCCACCTTGTAGATGTCTGTTCTTTGGCTTTGTGGACATAGTTGCATAGGTGGATTAAACATTTTTTAAAAAATAGACAATATTGGTGGAGTGTGCGCTTTTTTGTTACTAAAACTGGTGTCATTTATTATCAACAGTGAATGTATTTGTTGGGTAGGCGACACCAAAGTACCTTTATCATTTGAATATGCCCTGCAAAAATTCACTTAAGGCATTTTCACAAGTATCTCTTTGTTCAGTGCAAATTCTCCAGAAATATCAGAGAAGTGATGTTAGATGGGAGTCGTGTGTGTCCCCTGCACCCACCCCCC